>JALPQI010030343.1:0-18587 GCA_025490895.1 Thaumatotibia leucotreta
GCAAGTAAGATGAGTTTCTTTGGCTGCTGGTCCATAATTGAGAAGATTTTCCATATAGGCTCGGTAAGCATATGTATTGTTTGGGGGAGATATGAGTTTTTGATTTAAATATACATCGAGTTGGTTAAAAAGAGAGTGTAACCAGTTATTTGTAGGCCCAACTGCAGCATCTGCTTTGATCCTTGTACCATCTTGATTTAATACTTTAGCAGATATGTGTATCATTGTGTGTGATAGATCAATGTAGTCATCTCCTGATCCAGGTACTTGAAATTCAATGGGACCATCATCGCTTAACGATGAAATTGGTTTGTAATGAATCCATTGTCCGCTTTCAATGCTTGTTTGAGTGGATGGAAGGGCAAATAAATCTAATTCAGATTTCACACATTCACATGAATGACTGTGTAAAAATGACATTTTTTAATTTGAAAATATATCGTTATTTTTATTAGTTTTGTTACTTCCTCTTCGTCGTGTTGCTTTTAAAGAAATGAGTGGTTCTCTTCTTTTATTCGACATTTTATACCCAGATCCTGACATGAGCGAATCAATTTTTTCATCAGCCTTTCTTTTTAAGTTAGCACTTGCTTCCTTGAATCGTGATTTAATTGAACTGTCCATTGGACGAGAATTTACCATATCCGATAACAACCCAACTCCCGCTCCTAAAGTTTCTTTTCCGATGGTTTTTAAACCACTAGATAGCAACGGAAGCACTGATCGGAATAACCCACCTAAAAAACTACCTATGCCATGTCCTCGTTGATATGGAACTCCCTTATAAACGATTCCTATTCCGGAACCAGCTTGGTGGGAATAATAATGTTGATAGGGACAAGAAATCGACGATCTATTGTAAATCATTTTACTCGTTGAAAGTGAAGTTTCACACAGGAAGATCCAAATTGAAATGGTACCCTGGCACCAGTCGTTGTCCTTATATCTATTTCAATGGTATCAAACTCTCTTCGTAAAACTGGTACATAATGAGCAGGTGAGAAAATATGTGTTTTATGAGCTCCATAAATGAACTTAGTTGGATCTAATGGTATAATCCTGAGCAATGAAGTAATAACATCCCCCACTACTTGTGGTTGAATTATATCAGTGTAAACAAATATTTGAGAAGGTAAACCTAAATACAAATTTGCAGGGGTTTTTCCTAATGCAATATGTTTCAAATTTGTTCTTGGTTTGAAACCCAACTGAAGGCTTAGTATCGGACTTGGTGAAATAGAAGTAATTTCATTATTTGTTATTGATACCCCAACTAGTTTTGTTAATTTATCGCACCGAAACTTCACATTATTTTTTAATTGAGGGTTTTCATTGAACGCCTGAAGCAAATGATCCATATTATCATAAGTAGTAGCAGGTATATGGGTTTTAATATCTACTGTTTTTGAAGTCTTGTTAGCGGGGTTTATTAAGGTTTTCTTTATGTAAATAATATTTTCATGTTCTTGAACATTATACATGGAACAGGGGTATTGAAATTCTACCAACCCAACTAGCCACTCTCCATCCAATTTAATAGTCTTAGGTAGTTTGGTTAAAAAATGTGCAGTTGTGTTATCCGTGTAGTAGTCTGATGAGCTATTACTTAACAATGTTAAATAAAAACTGTTATCACTCATATTTTCTGTAAGTTTGATTCTGGTATCCAAGAATTAAATTTATTGGGATAACCTTGCCACTTCACTAGTATTTCCTTTCTGCCAGCAACTCGGCGTGAGCGTATTATTTTATCAATTTTATACTCTTTGGTGGGGAGGTATGTTACTTTTTGTAATTCATTAGAATAAAATGTACCAATGATAGGTTCATCTTCCAAATCCCTTAAAGTATACACAAACCGCGGTGATCTTTTTATAATCGAATTGATAATAAATATTTCATCACTCCAATTGCTTTCATAACCTTTTTGAAATACATGTTTATATTTAGTGATCCTAACATGATCACCTACATTTAGTTGCTTATTTTCTATTGAAAGTTGCCTATCTTTTTTGCGATCATACAAGTTACTCCAAACAGTCATAATATTATTAGAGTTAACATCAACTGGACGCATTTTAATGCTAGAATGATAGCTGTGGTTATAAGAATGAAGAAGATCTTGTAGAATATTAGTGTAATTATATGTATTGTTATGAGTAAAGTAACGCCACATTTTCATTTTAAGAGTCCTTTGAAACCTTTCCACTATACTTGCTTTTATGTCGGGGTTATTGGTGGTATAATAATTTATATTTTTACTCTTAAAGTAATCTCGAACTACCTTTGAAACAAATTCTGTACCTTTGTCGGATTGTATGTGACGTGGAACAGAGTTGGCTTCAATAAATATGCTTTCAAAACATTGTTTAACTGTTGATGAATCTTTCTTCTGCATAGCTCTTGCAAAAGCATATTTACTGAACACATCAATAACACAAAGAATATATTTGTACCCATCATTGTATTGACTGTAAGTACTCATATCACTTAAATCAGCTTGCCAAAGTTCATTAAAATTAGACAAAATGTATTTATTTCTAGCAAATCGTCTATGAACAGGTTTATGTAATGTATAAGTATCTTGAGATTGTAACCAATTTTTCACTTCTTCTTTTTTCAATTGTCCCTTCATCTCTCTCATTAAACTATTCAAACTGCTATATCCAGCCGGATTAGAGACATCGTAGTAGATTCTATTAATATTTAATAGGGGGTCCATTTTTCCCACTCTATTTTCTTTCTTGAACGCTTATGTGACTGTGTAGTAACAGGGGTAGACGTTTTATTCTCTTTATCTGGCAAGGATCTCGATTTTTCAGAAGTGGATGGCGCAAAGTGATCAATTATGGGAGTGCCTTCAATAAATTTCAAATTTGTTGGATTACCTATGCATGATCTAGGAACTTTAATATCTCTTAAAAGTGCAGCGAATTCTTCCCATCCAATTGGCTTAGGACGCTTAAGACATCTAACCGTATCGCTTACCAAATCAATAATATTACTGTTTTGAATGGTTCGATTGTTTATAACAACTTCTCCAGTTGGTTTCCACCATATTTTCGGTCTATTTAAAACAATGCTATCTAACAAAGTCCGAGTTTTCTTTTCATAAGATTTAGGTAATACTGCTAATATTTTTGAAGGTGTAAATGATATCGATTCATTATTTATTTCACCAGGTGGTGTATTAAACGACGATGGACTAGCTGTTTCAGTTACATCTCCAGTAACTGATTCATTATTTTCAATGTCCTCCTTTTTATTTACTTCCGATTTTATAACATCATTATTTTCATCGTTGAATTGATTAACCCCCTCCATCACAATAGGAATCTTAAACGGTTTTCGATCCGTTTCTGTAAAATGTAGAAATCGTTGCAAAGCTTGTGAATATAAAATCCATTTTTCACGGTCATTTATTTTACTTTTAAGGATTTTTTGCATCTCACCATCTAGCCTAGATGCTGTATTTTCAGGTGTACTATCATTGCGTTTTAATCTTTCAATAAAATCCGATTCAACTAATAACATTTTTTTTGTGTTCTCCATTTTGTTTATGAGAACGAATTCACTAAGGCACTTAAAACTGCACCTAAAATAATAGGTAAAAATGCACCACCCTTTTGAATAATAACAGTTTTTCTCAGTTTATGTTTTCCTTTAGAAACTAATTTTCTTAAAGTATCTTTATATTTTTTTAATTTTGACTTTTCTTTTTTTTCTAGCGGTATTTTTCCATTTAGCACGTTATAAATACATTCGCAAATAATGTTAATCTCGTCATCATCGCAAGATTTAAGTAGTGCTGTACGATATTTTGGTTTAAGCAATTGCAAGGCTTCAAGTAAGTGTTTATATGTGTTAACTCTTGCATGCATTATGAAGAACTGACTAAAATATGTTGATTCTTATCATATTTAAACCCTTTTTTGGGTACATACACTGTGCAGTGTCCATCAAACGGAAATATTTTTGTCTTGAAACGACACATGTCATTTGTATTTTGTTTTAGATCAATCATTAGGTAACCATGAGCATCCTTAGTAGCATCTTTGTAAGCTTCATCAACGAATTTCGAGTTTTCTGGGTAAACTTGTCGTGACAGGTACCGTATTTGAGTTTTATCCCTGGGATTCTTAAAAAATATAATGTAACTTGTATTCAATGATATATCACGTTGTCCTCTCCCCTGATGAAATATATTCTGTGTAATGTAAAATACACTCAGGTTTCTATGATGGCTACCTTTTGTAAAAATGTCAACGATCCGACCATCGGATTCTCTCATCAAATCATCTATAATAAGAAGTTTAGGCTTCTTACCATCAAAGATAGAAAAATCTGGTATTCCTTGGCTATAGTTTACATTTTCCAGATTATAAAGAGGTTGCATTTCATCATAACACCAAATAATTTCATCATATTCAATGTTGCATATCTCTTTGGAATTATTCAAAAAGTTTGTGACAAATTGAGTTTTACCACACCCACTCGGGCCTGCAACAATAGCAGTAAAAGGATGACAAAAATGAATCATTATGAAATATTCGAAAAAATGTGTGTTGTTATGAAAACAGACGAACATTAAATGGTGCTATTCTTTAACTCGATTGGTTTTTAAACATTTCAATTTTTAACGTTATGTTTTTGGATTCACTTTTTTAAGATTTATTTTATTAAACAAATAATACTACTAAAATAAAATAAAAAGTTGTTTGTTTTGGTTTGCACACATATATTTTATTTCTGTTGGCTGATAAGAAACACTGACAAAAACCCATCAAGGCTTTTGATTAAACTTAAAATTTAACATGAGATAAAACTGGCAATCATTACAAAATTCAGTCTTATTTTCTATAATTGTAACAAATTAAAGTTTTATTTTATAATTTTTACAAGTTATATTTACAATATCCATAGACCATAAAATAAACTTACAACTACAGTTGACATTACTAGTATGTACATTTGACAAATTAACATTATACATTAAAATATATTTACAACTATCGTGACCAGTATGTGCATACAATGTACAAAAAACAATGATAGAATTGCAATGTTCTGTGATAATGACAATACAATATTGTAAATTTAAAATTACTGTGGTATTTTATAATGACCCCACGCAAGAGTATCGGTAGAATTTTCTAATAAGTAACGTTTTGTATCATTATGTGATAATGATACTTTATTTATTTGTTGTGTGAAAATAATATGCTTAATAGATTTAAATCTTCGCATTTGTGCATACTGTTCTTTTTTATTTAATAAACAGTTCTTGTAATTATCAACCGTAAATTTTTCAGTGACGCATTTATTTACACCTTTAGCTTTCGATGTGACACCATGTTTTTTGTCAGGTTTTTTTTCAACATCCATGGTATACATTTTAGACCGCAGACCTACAAATTCTTTGAAAATCCTACCGTTATTCTCATCCTTAAAAAATCCTAACCGCTTTTTATTAAGCAATGGTAAACGATATCGATTGTTAGGAGGATAGTCAGAGGTATCGAAATACGAGTTAACATCAGATTGTATGTCTCCATAATAGTCTTCAGTGAAAATTTGATAGACTAAACTGTCAGTGTCTGTGTAAAGTAATTTCAGATTGTTTTGGTACTTTGTTTTCATATAATCGTAATGAAATTTATACATTAATGTTTTAGATATATCTAAAATGCAAAATCCAAGGTAAATTGGTTTGTTGTAAAAAACCTTGGTTTTTTTCAGTTGAACAGCGACTAAATTTTCTGCAAATATTGATAAACTATGGAATTCTGGTTTCGCTATTAATGATTGCACTCCTTGAGATTTCCCTCTGTTTTCCCAATGATTTAACAACTTCACATCAACCCGTTTCAAGACATTCTCCATGGTTTTTCCAAATACTGAATTGTTCATAAGTTTGTAGAAATCCTTATCAAAGTCTGACGTAGCTTGCGATCGCATGCTAGTGTTTAAATCTATATACTTTTTTAACCATGGAGATTGATTGAATTTTAAAACTTTATGAATTTTAAGCAAACGTAAGCCTTTAGCCAAACACTGCTTAAGGTTCCTGTAATGTATCACGTAGTTTGTTTTATTATTAAGATTAGGTATCAATTTTTTTTCTTTTGTGTCACCTAAACAAATATTTTCGGGGCAAAATGGTAAATCAGAATGAGAGTCATGCAATTCCTGAGGATACTGTAAATCAACTTCCAATATGAAACCATGATCGTTATCGTCTGGAATATTAAAATCCGTATCTATATTGACCCATTCAAATCCACCAGTGGGGAGACATTGCGACATTGCCCAACCATAAAGGTTATTGGCATCGAAATACATCAGAAAAGAAGAAAGAATGGTTGGATCAAAATCATGCATGAATTTATTATTCGCTTTTGCGTATCTGTTGCTGCATTGAGATATACCTCCTCGAATATTATTAGCAATGAAAGTAATCTTGTCAATATCGGTCAAAAGTTCTAGTTTAATTTTTGTAACATACAACATTGCATCCCAGCTCAATCCCGGTGCAGTATAATAATGAGCAGGATCCAAACCATATGTTTTAATGCAAATATTTCTAAAATTCTCGAATACATCTGTTAGTAATAAGACGTCTGTTTTTAAATATAAATCTGAATAGTCACCCATATTTCGACATTTAAAATGATTCCATACATCAAGAGCATGATTATAATCGTCTTCTGATATAAGGGTATCAGTCAAGGAGCTGTAGAATTTATCCCGAGGTGGAAGGTTAGTTAACATTAAAGAATTAAACGATGTCATGTGTTCATATGGATAAACACCTTTTCGCATTAAACGCTGAACATCTTCTTCATTTGGGAAATTCAATTTCAGATCATGAAATTGTTCAAATGATAGATTTTCAGCCAGCTTTTCGAGACTACTAGACATGAATTTCAGAGAATCTACAAACCTCAACTTCATGATTCGGTTCTTAATTTTTAGAACTTTAGTGAAAGATATGTACTTTTCTTTGTTCTCTGGGATAAGTTCTATCTCACCGTCCTCAAAACCAAGACCATGTACTAAAAAGTGACTGTCATAATTGCTGAGGTTGTGGAAAAATACAGGGACAAAATCGGGGGATATGTATTTATTGCGACAGAGTTCGTGTGCAACCCCTTCGTAAGCACCTGTATACGAGTTGTATGAAATAACTTTATTGCCATTAAAAGCTCGATCACAGATATAACAACTTGTACACTGCGCAATATTTTCTTGGTCTGCTATCTTCAAGGGTAAAGGTGATTTTACATTTTTTTTGTTTCTGTAAATGACCTGTAAATCTTTTTTTATGAAATCCATAAATGTTCTAGAACAGTTTTCACCTTTGTAAGTTCTATAGATTGATAACTTATCATCATATGAACATTTTATATAATAACCAAAACTGTAAACTTCATGTCTTTGAACATTAACAGTTGATGGTTTGTCGGAAGAGGTAGGTTGATCGTTGGTATTAATAGGTTTTAAAAACGCTTCAAAGTCGCAGTATATTACGAATGGATGACGCATTTTACGTTCGTAATTATCGAAAGTAATTTCATTGGCTACAGCTGTGTCGTTAAACCAATTATTCGTTGTTTTATTCCCTAAAGGTAAATTCGTGCAAACATGGAAACAATCATTACTTTGGTGGTTTATTAAATTGGTATATGATGTAAAACTTGTTAAGCAACCATCGCATATATGAGCAGCATGTTGTCGGTGGGTCAATTGATTGGATACTAATCGAGATAAGCTTTTAATAAGACAGTAATGATTAACACTACCATCGGTTATGTACAACAAGTTGACATGCTTATCTTTTTTACATTTTGTGAAATGTAGTGGACCTACAACAACATTAGATTTACTTTGAGAATTGTATTCTAATCCAAAGACGTTTACACTTATATCATTCAAATTCTCAAATTTATGAATGTCTGTAATTTTTATTGGAAAAGGGAGCCTTCCAAAGTTCAATTTATCTTTATGTTCTTTGTATGCGCTGACAGTATATGCACGATTACTGTTTAGGGGTGGGTATAATCCTGACAAAACGGCCCACCGAAAACATTCATGATCGTTATTTTGAACGTTAATTACCGCCTTTTTCTTTTTAATATCACGTGGTAAATCGATATATGAAGAACCACGCAATGGATTATATTTGTTTACATTGATATCTAAATGAATAACTTTGACTAAACTCCATCCGCTATCTTTTTTTTCAAAGTTCGTTAATCTATTCGAAATTTCATTTAAAACACATGATAAAATAGCATTCTTGTCACTGCTAACGCTAACCACATTGTTGCTTAATTGAAAATCGAATATATTTTTTAACTGTTTGGTTTCTTGAGTAAACAGAGCATTAACAATAAAATTAACTTTTAAGGCATTATGATTTGAAAGTGACTGATCTAATATTGTGAATATGATGTCCTTATTTTTTTCTATAAATGTTTCGGGTCTTTCAAGGGATTGGTGATCAATTTCATTTGGTAATATTCTGTAAGTAGCGATCCTATTTCTGAATGCATTTTCAATGAGTTGAACGTTAACAAACTCACTATGAAATGATTGCGGGGAATTTGCTTTGTGTATTTTACTATTTAAATGACTTGTTAAATATTTTGTTGATATGGAGACATTGCACACAGAACATTCAATACTATCATTATCTTTTGTACTTACATAATTATTGGTTGCTTGGGTTGTTGTGTCGGCATAACTGGTTGAAGGACGATCAGTGTAACTCGTTGATGGGAGGTTAGTGTGACTACGACTTCTTTTCACAGGTTCATTTGTTTCATGAGCACGCCGCCGTTTTAATCCACGTCCAACTTGAGAGGAGCTATAAATAAAAACAAGAAAAATTAAACATAAAATACACAATACCTAAAACACAAGTTAATCAAGTTATGTATAATACTAACACTGTTCTGTTTTCACATCAAATAGTTTTGTTTGTTTGCATAATGAACAATACGCTTGCATAGGCAGTACTCCATCAATCACGTCAGTAGTAGGCGATATAGATTTTGTTCCATGGCCATTACATGGCGTGTAAAAAGGAATGATGTCTTGGTCATTTCTGAGAGAATAAGGTAAGACTCCCTCTAAATACCACTGACGTATATATTTGTGAAATCTACGCAGAATAAGGACTTTGTCTAAACTAGCAATTTCACTACGCGCTAGCTTAGGCCCAAGAAATAACGTGAATGCCATTATAAAATAAATTTACACGACACTTTGCTATCCGAAGTTACACCCAACAATGAATGATCTCAAAGGCAGGTAGCCCCATTTATATAAGAAAGGAGCATCCCCTTCCCTACTTCATTGATTGTAAAAAAAGGTTCATGTTCAAACTTGATTGTTTGTACAACCGATTTTGGTAACAGGTAATTGATGAACTCGTTGAAACTTGTACAAACATGAAATAAGTATAAAAACAATGCTTACGCTTCACGATGCAGCTGGCTTATAAGTTGACAGGTCTCGTACAGTTCATGGTCTTCCTCAACCTCCTCACAAAGTTGAATTAGATGAAGATCGTATACATCGCAGTTCAAGTTATCCATAGTGTGATTACTAGGCTATTATTATTTTTGAAGATACGTAGACTGTTTTAGAACAATGGTTTTGGAAAAACGGTTTGGTATTTCAACAAATGAAAGATAAATCATGTGTCTTTGAAAACACAAAGAATTTACGTTTATACAATTATATTTAACAATGAGCAAGTATTTTGTTTAGATTATCGAAAAATAGATGTTACTTCCATGACAACACAAAAGATATTGATCACTATTAATAGTGTTTAATATTTTTGAAGATAATTAGGCTGTTTAAACATAAGTAGCGTGGATTGGCTCACCAAAATGGAATATATTCAAAGTACAAAAAAGTAGTGCATAATATAGCTATTTACAAACGTAGAAAGGACATATTAAAAAGGTGTACATAAAATGCAAAAACCATGAGTTATATAATATAAGACATTACTTATTTTCTAGTTAACAAAACTATTACAAATGCACTGTGAGACAATGGATCGATCCCTTTCCGGAGAACAATGGAGAGTCGAGAAAGGTTTTATTGGTGCGGTGCATTGTAGCAGTAGACCACGATATAAAACACAGAAGGCGCCATTTTACATAGCTGGGACCACTCCCAAACGCTCCAAGTGGGGGGGTATTTGTTTTTTTTTTTTTTTTTTTTTTTTTTTTTTTTTTTTTTTTTTTTTTTTTTAGTTTCGGCGGCCATGATTGTGGGCGGGGCAGTACAGAAGCCCGCCCAAAACCCGGGGGAGAAACGGCGAATCCCTACTACTAGTGTTAGAAGTTAATGACGTGATTTAGTATTCCGCTTACCAACCGTGACGTTTTTCATCACACTTACCGACAAAAAAAGTTTCAAGATAAAATATTATCAAATGACGTACTGACATTTCTATTACTCCCAGACATTTCTATTACGCATGCAAGCAATGGCGCGCTTAGACAGCTAGTGTGATGAAAAGGTACATTTTCATCACACTTGCTGTCTAAGCGCGCCATTGCTTGCGCGCGTAGCGGGAGTAATAGAAAAGTGATATTCCCTAGGGAGTAATAGAAATGTCAGTACGGCATTTAATAATATTATGTCTTAAAACTTATTTTTTTGTCGGCAAGTGTGATGAAAAACATCGTATGCATCTCGGTAGGTAAGCGGAATACTAACTCGAGTCACAAAAGCCCTCCGCCTTACGGCGTCGGGCTTCTAACACTCTCGTTAGTAATTCCGTACTTACCTCCCTTGATGCACAATGTACTATTTCATAGAATTTTACACATTTTTCCCACCACCAGAAGCTGAGAATAACAGGGTGCTTAGCCAAGTTGCCAATCGCTAGCGCTTAGTCGTCAATCGTAGCTAACTGTCTTTGTCGCACTAATATGAAAGAGTGACAGAGAGGGAAAACCACGATACGCTACTAAGCGCTAGCGCTTGGCAACTTGGCTAAGCATGCTGAGATCTTAGCTGGATTTGTGACAAAGTCAGTAACTTTAGCACATGCTTAGTGCTTATGTCGCCGCGAGATAGATATTTCGTCCCTTTTTTATTTACATAGGTAGTAAAAGACGGGAAATGTAACTCGTGACATATGGTGCACCAATCATGTGCTACCCTACTGACTATATAATTTACATAGGGTTGTCATCTTTAAAATTGGGCATGCAGTTTCTTCTGCGACCTTCGGAATCCGTAAAAATTTCGAGGATTTGTCTCTTTCACTAGTGTCACTGTAGTCATTGGAGTGGCAGAGTCAATTTTCGAAATTTAAGATTTTTTATTTACAAGTTCTGTTCGAGGATCGATTGCAAGAAAAATGAACATAATTAGGTACTATACACCGTGTTTTTATTGATTTACGTTAAATTAAAGGGAAGTTTATTTAGGTCATAAATAATCAATTTCTCTAAGAAACTAGTGTCTTAACTCTTACTGTTTTAGAGTTATTAAAAAAATAAGTTTAATGACTGAACAAGTGTATTGCAACCTTTATTATCTACATCCTGATGAAACTTATTTTGATTTTTGACATGTGCCGTCAGTCACCTGAGATCTTATTGTTAAGGTTCTCTCACACTTACCATTTCATTTATTATGTATGAAAACGGAAAAAAAAATTCGATTTCGATTAAAAGCAATATGCAATGCCAAGCAGCCTGTTAAATCTAACGGAATTAAAAAAACACCGTGTATAATTGCTTTGAACATAAATTACGATCGCGTTAATTGTGTTTCGAAAGTGAGTCATAATAAATTAAAGTGTGTTTTCTGTCCAAAAACCTTTGGTAGTCGAAAAGGCGTCAAATTAAATAAAATATAGGCGTGGCACCGACTTCTAAGAAATCTGTAGGGTACCTAGCCATAATATTTTATTTCAATGAATAGGGTAAAAGGTTTAAAGGTTTGGGTAGGAAATCCTAAGTAGTAGGAACCAAAATTATTTTTTACTTTTTAGTTCAGGCGAATTTTTGAAGGCGGTTTTATTTTTATTTTTAAAATATTTTATATTTTGTTTTTTAGTACCTAGTGTAAATATATAATCGTTATTTAGTATGCTCTAAATACTTAAAATTAGAATTTACTGCACTGTAGTAGGCCAGAAAACCTGAAATGGCGAACTTATATGAATACAACAACAATAATTTCAAAGATAATAGGTAGCAGCCTTAGCATGCCTACATTATTTAAAGAATCACTAACCGCTAACCAACATGTCATAACTAAGTTACTAAGCAAACACTTGAATAGATCTCGAAAATGTAACTATGACATTTGTTATATTCAAAGAATGATCCTCCAACCCCTAACCGTTAAGGAGTTATTCCTTTCATCATCAGCTCACCAATATGAGACTATGACCACCTAAAGGCAAATACTCGAATAGCTTCCAATACACGAAATATGTTATATTTAAAGAATTATCCCCCAACTCCTAATTCCTAAAGAGTTGTACCTTCCATCATCAGATCACCAACTTAAAAAGTTCATGACTAGATGTAAATACTTGATTAGTCTTCGAAAATAAATGAAAAATTTCATGTATGCCTACAACATTTGAAGAGTTCCCTCGATTTCTCCAGGATCCCATCATCAGATCTGGAGTCCGTGACAATGGGACCAACTAGAAGGTATACCCTTTCAAACAAAAAAAGATTTTTTTCAATCGGTTCACGCGTCTTCGAATAATCGGGGAACATACCTACATAAAAAAAAAAAAGATTTCGATGAATTGTAAACCTCCTCCTTTTTGAAGTCGGTTAATAAGTTGTGGCTATCGAACGATTTGTGTTCCTTGTATTGTTATTATGTATTTATTTACGTGGATTTTATATATATATATATATGTTTTTGTTTATTTTGTGTACCTATATTTATATATTTAGTTTGCTTTTTGCATAGTGCTGGTTTGTCTCCCTTAATATACTATTCCTCTCAATTGCTCAAAGGTTAACTGGAAGAGATCCCTTACAGGGATAAGTTCGCCTTTGTACATTGTTTTTATATTTTTACATTTGTGATTTCTATGTATTGTGTGTACAATAAAGTGTTTAGGTACTTACAGTTGTGCCAAGATGGACAGGACATAGCGCTTTTCTTAACACCGCGCATATTTCCATGTTATATATGGTCGCAGAAGGCCTTTAACCTACGAACAAATAAAACATGGAAGCCGCTCGCCACTAAATTGCTTTTCAAAAACCATAAAGTTAGAATCCGCGCTAGCGCTTATCTTAGTTCTGTGTCAAAAACGGTCCTGAATTTTGGTTGACAAGTGTCACCCCCTCTTCAATGCATCACGGTAATGAATTTCAATATTAACCTATAAAAACTTAAGCCGCCATATAAAAATAGTTTTGATTGGTCCATCAAAGTTTTGATTGGCTATACGTATTCTATAAACGTTTGTCAAAGACGTTGCGCCGAAATATGCGCGGTGTTAAGAAAAGCGCTATGTCCTGCCCATCTTGGCACAATTGAACAATTCTTTTTGGGGGCATTTTTGAGCTGGCGTTAGACGTCCATGTTATATATGTATGGTCGCAGAAGGCCTTTAACTATGTATACAAATTGATTGTAATCGACCCTCGAGCCACCGTAAATTCTGTCTGACTATGACAAATCCCGAGAAACCGCGGATGGCAACCGTAACCAAGCAGCGCCATCTACGGATACAGCAATGCTATTCACTAAGGAAACCGCTTTGCTAACAGAGCGTCGAGCCTAAAAATGGTATTCACTAATGCACTTTAAACGACACTAGCGCTCGGCGACGAATGCGGCGTGAGCTGGAACTACACTGCGTCGAGAGTTACCGCTTACAGTTCGACGACGAGCTGTTCTGTTAGTGAATACCGTTTTTCGCAGCGCTGCGCTCTACGTCGAAGTGAAGGCTGTCTCGTCGTCGAGCTCGTTGACGAACGCAGCGTCGAATGTGTGAATAAGAGAATAGCATAGCAGATGTGCCAACACCATAATGAATAAAACGGAACAAGGAACAACACGAAAATAAATAAATTAATAAACCTCTCTCAGTTGTTACTAAGACCGATTCGTTATCTACGTCTACTCCGTAAGTGGATCCTGAAAATTAGTACATTGTTAAAATTAGCAGATTATTGTTAAGAATAGATTAAAGTAAACATATACAACGTGCCCACGAGGGAAGGGAAACATTTTAAACATCGGATTTCTGACCAAATTTTAACTTAAATTTTTTTATGGAGTTTGTACTATTTTAAGAGAAAATTTAATTAAAAAAAAACATTACTGTGTTTTCCTACTGAAAGGAACCAACAATACCGGCTTGCTAAGTTAGGAGACGTTTAGAAATAAGGGGTTAGTCTTGTCATTGTAAAAAAAATGCATTTTTGCGAAAGTTTTATCAATAAAATACTTTAAGTATGTAAAAAAATTTTTTTTGTTGACTTTACCAAAACTCTTACGAGTATCATATTTTAAAAACAAACGGGTCTAAGGCACTGGTCTCACCGCGAGCTACTAAGCTATGAACTATCGGCTATAAACACGAACAAAAGATACGCACTCCCGTGTAAATAAAAGAGACACGGCGATACTCGCCCGGCGGTGATAGCTGATAGCTGGGCGAGTATCGCCGTGTCTCTTTTATTTACACGGGAGTGCGTATCTTTTGTTAGTGTTTATAGCTCATAGTTCATAGCTTAGAAGCTCGCGGTGATACCTGAGTGCCTAATACAAGCGGAAGTCCTTATCTAATTAATAGTGTCAATAAGAGACTTCCACTTCCGCAGGTTGTTAGCTGTCGTGAGTGTCGTGACGTTCGAAATACAGGGTGGTCCAAACCTTGACGTCAAAAAATTTTTTTTAGATTCCTCACGTCATGGGCTGTCAGAATATACCCCCCCATGTATGTTAGCCGATTTTTTGTAGTTTTCGAGTTATGAATTTTTGAAATTTTTTTTCTTTCAGAAATTCTGGAGTTAAGAAATTTATTATTAAAAAAAAACTATTGGGTTTTTTTAATAGTTTATTTTTGTAAAAATATAACTACAAATAAAGCATTTACTGACAAAAAAAAATAACGTCCTCACTTTGATACAAGTAGGATAAAAAAATACCAAATTCAAAATTTTACGTTAAAAACGCATCAAAATAGCATTAAAGTACGTAAATAAAAAAAATAAAACATATCCCAAGGATTTTTGGTATTCTAAGGCCTGCCCTAGACCTTAAGCCTTCGTAAAAGCAAGAAAAAAGTGATACTTAATGATGAGGATTTTTCGGAGTAGTCGGTCAAATAAACTTAAAAAAAGCTTCAAAAATTTTTATTTAAAAATAAAGTAAAATTTCGTCTGTTTTGTTGTTCTTATCAATAAACAAAGACAGAAAATACCACAAAAACTCAATTTGTGTAGTTATTATACGAAATTTTACTTTATTTTTAAATTAAAAATTTAGAAGGTTTTTTTTAAGTTTATTTGACCGACTACTCCGAAAAATCCTCATCATTAAGTATCACTTTTTTTTTGCTTTTACGAAGGCTTAAGGTCTAGGGCAGGCTTTAGAATACCAAAAATCCTTGGGATACGTTTTATTTTTTTATTTACGTACATTAATGCTATTTTGATGCGTTTTTAACGTAAAATTTTGAATTTGGTATTTTTTGTTTTACTTGTATCAAAGTGAGGACGTTAATTTTTTTGTCAGTAAATGGTTTATTTGTAGTAATACTTTTACAAAAATAAACTATTAAAAAAACCCAATAATTTTTTTATAAAAAAATTTCTTCACTCCAGAATTTCTCAAAGAAAAAAAATTTCAAAAATTCATAACTCGAAAACTACAAAAAATCGGCTAACATACATGGGGTATATTCTGATAGCCCATGACGTGAGGAATCTAAAAAAATTTTTTGACGTCAAGGTTTGGACCACCCTGTATATCGACAAGAGTATCAAAAACTTATTTATTAGGTTAACCTTTTCAACGCCACCACTGGTGAATCAACTTTTTTGTCTGTTATTGCCATGGTTACGGTCTCCTGAGTCACGCAGGTTTAATGAAAAATTAGGCTACTTAAACTATGCAAACAATGCCAAAATTGCCAAATCCAAGCCTGTTTTTTAAGCTGCCAATCCAGACCGAGAGAAAATTAAATGGTTAAATTAGATTTAAACTATTAATTTTACAAAGTACAGAAACATAATAGAACAAATGGCCGTCATTTTGTAAACACACATCACCTTGAGACGATTCGTGTTCAATATGCAAACTAATTAACATATTCTTAAAAGAAAAACGTGATTAAATACCGTTTATTAAGAGAACATGTGACGTATCTCTTCTGAGAACGATATTGCGTGTAATGGATGGTATTATGTACAACTGAGGGCACGCGAGTCGAACATTAAAACACGTTCCCTTCTGGATCCAGTAAAGGTGTATTTAGACGAAATCAACGAATTTCGGCGAAGCACGTGTTGTGTAACGAACGAATTTCGTGGAATGGGGGATAGAATGAGCGAATGCTCGTTTGGTCTAAAGTCTAAATGCACCTTAAGCAGTAACCCTGAGTGTTCAGATGTCCACTGTGTCTATACAATTTTTCAGTTAAAACAAAAAAAAAATGGGGTCTGATATCTTGTCACGTGACTGCGTGCGCCCGTCGCGGACTCGCTGGCCCGCGGTGGGTGTCCGTCCGCGTAAGCGTAAGCCCTAATATATAATATTACCGATACTTGAAGTCATGGTACAGATACAACGCTGCTATAAGTTTGCGGCAGCAGCAGTGTTATTCACTAAGGAAACCGCCTTGCTGTCAGCGCTGTGTCAGCGCTGCGGCAGCGTCGAGCCTAAAAATGGTATTCACTAATGTACTTTAAACGACACTAGTGCTCGGCGACGAATTCGGCGTGAGCTGGAACTACACTGCGTCGAGAGTTTGACGTTTAATGTACGAACTTCGTATTCTCTAACGAAAAACAGCGACGAACTCGCCCACAACCTCGCTCACAGCCTCGATTCCTAATGTCAAATAAAACAGCTAGGATTTTAGACAAGGCTGTCTCGACGTCGAGCTCGTTGACGAACGCAGCGTCGAATGTGTGAATAAGAGAATAGCATAGCAGTTCATGGTGCGGCTACTGTCTACTATACATACAATACATACATACACGTCTGTTTCTATTGTAGTACATTTTCGTCAAGGTCTCGTTGGTGTAATTATGGAAACATTTTCCCATTACCGTGTAATACCATTATGGTAATTGTAAAACGTCCCTAGTTGGTTCAATGTTTTGAACTAATTGATAATGAAATGGCGTCATCAAGGGGATTTTCATCAGCATTTTCGTCCATTGCTGAACATAGGCCTCCCATTGGGACCTCCACATAGTCCACATAGGTACAATGGTTGGGAGCGACCTGCATCCAGCGTCCCCGGCGATCTTCATAAGACGGGACTTTACACACCCTTTTTTTAAATCCTTCACTCCTTTATTTATTACAAATTTCACATCTCATGCCATGTCAGCACCTCTATAAAACAACTCGAATCGAGCCCCCGTGACATTCACCAGAAAAACGTGACCCCCATACACAATTACACATCCACTCTGTGCGGAAACTGACGGCAGCTAGCTGCAAGGCGCGCCCATACATTGCACGTGCCATCATTTTTGTACACTACACTACGGTAACAAAGAGCTATTAATATTTATAAGTGTATACCGTTTGTGTTAATGTCACTGTTCTCTTAGAATGTTATGTCTACGCCATGGATAAACATGACTATATATTATGTAGATGTCGCATATCCCTGTCTTCTCCAACACGTAGGTGACTATTTGACTACGTCTAGCCATTACCAGAAGACAGACGTACCTCCAACCCTCGTCAACCTTCTGGACACCAAGTTCTCCCATATGCAGAAGGGTGACTCCACAAGACTGTAACCTTACCCATTCTTTTGGGTGTTCTTATATAAATTACGTAGATTTAAGTGTTCATATATCTAATTATAGGGCTAGGTCAGATATAGATACAGTGGTGTTCTAAATTGCATGGATAGTTTATGAATGAATTCATTAATAAATTGTCCATGCAATTCTGAACGCCACTGTACAGAGACTTAAATTTGATAAATTAATGTAAAACACACAAAATAATTGGTAACTTTTGTTAGTCTTGTGGCTTTGTACAGAACCAGAAGAGCACCAGTAGAACAGAATCCTCAGAACGTAATAGGCTCCTCGGGTCTATGTTGACAGGTGTGCCCTAAGGCCCTAACCGCCCTAACTAGACCCTTACTCCCATATTCATAAGCGTCTGCTAACTTAGCAAACCGCTAAGTATCGTTTGTCCCTTTCGGTCTTATCAACATGTCCACAAGAGTGAAAGGGATAAACAATACTTAACAGCTTAGTTAGGAGGCGTTTATGAATAAGGGGGTTACCCTCTAATTCACTACATGTCGCTAAAAGTCGTCCTCTGGGTCCTCTAGATGGCGTTAGTACTTTTTACCAAACCCTCTC
>JALPQI010030344.1:0-109424 GCA_025490895.1 Thaumatotibia leucotreta
TATGGATATCTACTATTAGTAAGAATACATACATACTTACATAATTACCTGTCAATTACCCTGAAACTAGCCATCGTATGAAATAACAAATCTGATAATTTTTAATTTATTATTTGAGTTTTCCTAATATCCGTAGAGCAGCTTTAACTTTCAGTAAACCTACCTACTTAATAAGCTGTGTATTTTTTTAGACTACCTACTTACGAGAACACGATTCAGAGTAAATATTATACCGCCATAATAAATTTAGACAATATTATGATCAGAGATCGGACAAATGTGCGTCATTGTTTCAAAAAATTACATATTTGACACCAGACAACTATGAAAACCATTATAACAAGTCACCTTTATGCTTCAAATCAAATTTCAAGAAATTATTCGTATAATTATTCATTTAATCAACTTTGGAGTCATGTCCATATTATTGCGAACAATGACGCACATTTGTCCTATCTCTGATTATGATGCAAATGATAAGAAATAGGAAATTGTGTAGATTTAAAACGCTTTGGTCGTATTTCTCCACTCGTTGTGAATTCTATTCACGCGTTATCGTGTGCACTGGTAGCCGAACCATGAGAACCGGACTTCCTTTCCATATAGCGTTCGTACTCGCGTATTGGTGCAAGCGAGTCGGATAAAAAGTAAGTCTGTTAACACGTTCGCCTCCGGTACTGTTTCACTAAGTGCTAATACTATACCGATCGAAATTATATATTATGATAGCAATCTTATGCCAGTGACACGCATGTGTGACCGAAAAGATTGTACTCCTATGCCGGCGACATAGCACTTGTGTCAAAAACGTTCGTATTTCTATGCCACTGGCATAGGAGTGAGAACTTGATTTATGCTAGTGGCATAAAGGTGCATTCAGATCAAGCGAACATTCGCTATTCTAACCTCCCACTCTACGAAATTCGAGCGTTACAGAAAACGTGATTGGTTGATTTCGTAGAGCGGGGGATAGAACAGCGAATGCTCTTTTGGTCTGAACGCACCTTAAGAATAAGATTACTTTGATCACGTATGTGTGTCACTGGCATAGGAGTACAGTTTTTTTGGTCATATATGCGTGTCACCGGCGTGGAACGTATTTATAAATTGGCGGCAGCTCATGGTAAGCACACAGTATGTTGAATTTTTGTGACAGGCATATTATTATACGGCTCTAGGTTGGTAATAGGCGTGTGTTCTAACTAAAGTGGGCTAGGGTGAGCTATAGTTGACAGCAGTATACTTATAGTTGACAGTTGTTGAGGCATAGTTTGACATGCTCAAAATAACAAGTCGTAAGAAATTCCATATAATCTTATTTATAACATCACTATGACATAGCTCCTAACTGACTGTGGCTGCTACATATAATGTACTACAACATTACTGCCATTTTTATTTTATCGGAAACATTAAGGCTCGCGGTAGTTACGGTTGTACTTGGGCAGCTAACACTGACAACGGTTTAGAATAGAGTTATGACTAAATCAACAAAACGAAATGGCATAAAAACTGTGAACCGATAAATTCAGACAATAGGCGGGAAAATTGATTTGTACCATCAGTCCTATCCGCCAGGGCTAAACTAATGCGGCCATTACAAGGACAAATCAGTAGCGATCTGCCAGAGAATCGTATGTTTCTACATTGCTCGCGAATTAGCGGTAATGAGCGTAGTTTGGACTGATCGAGGGTTATCGTTTGTGGTTTGGATGCTTTTGACGGCATTAGGGAGTTTACGGGTCAGATAAAATCGAGACCAAAAGAGGTAAGGAAGGTGAGGAGAGGTCAAAATTTATGATCTGATGATGATCATGCGACGTTTTACGAACTTATAGGTATAGTCAGTATAGTCAAGATAGGTAAGTAAAACAGGAAGACCTACTTCATAGGTTTACTTTGTAAAATAAAAAAATAAAACATACGTTTAACTTGCCTAATGTTACTTTTTGTCAACTAATCGTCTTTTTATACAGGGTGTAAGTCTAATACGGGCGAAGCTCTTAACGGGTGTTAGTTTACGACATAATAAGTACATTCAAATAACTTTTACTTAAAATTAGAGCAACAAAATTTTCCATACAAAATAATTCAGCGCGCGATGTAGAGCAACATACGCGAGTTAAACACTCGATGACAGCTAATTTCAAAAGCAGATGACATAACTGCCATATCAATAATAACAAATGTTCGTAACTACATTGCTGCTCCGATAATCTTTGAAAAAATCTGTGGGGTCATAATTAAGAGTAACTTTAAAAAAACCTTGTAATCCATGATTACACTTATAAATCCCATGCCTGGTTTAATTGATCACCTCATTGACTTACACACTGTATGATAACTCTTTTAGTAATCAAATCTTAATATTTTTATAAATACTAGGTGTCATACACCAAAATCAATACCGACTTTATTAATATCGGAGGTGCGATCATAATTTTAATTAAATAGGTATCACCATGTACTTATTATTAATTTGCATGTGGAAACGAAAACGTTTCATGAGGTATCACATTCTCTATAGCGATAAATGTCCCGCGACACATGTCTGGAGGACCTCCGACTAAATCGAGTGACTTGGCTTTAGATAACTAGCAACGACCCGTCGAGACAACCAAATTACATGTCGTGTCGTGTAGCGATACCAGACAACTGGTTACGAAGTCGCGCGATTTTGTCCAGCATTATGTCCTATGTGACAGTGTTTGATAACAATCCAAAAATAATGTAGCATGTTCGGACATCCTAAATTACAATTTGTTTCATTGTAAGTATGCGAAAAAAATCGTAATAATATCAAAATATCGGGCCTCACTGAAAATCAGCGTTGCGTAGTGTGCCCTGCGGTGCACTACGTAACAACAAGCTGAGTGAGGACCCTTTGGCACAACTTCGATATCTTTGTTTTTAATGTAATATAATTTTAATGTATGTTTTGTGCTAATGAATTCATTTCATTTTAAAATGGATATTTTCAATAATCGGATAGGGCCCCCAGAGTACGAAGGTAACGTTAGAGCCTAGTTTTAGAATAAAAGAATTCAAGAAGTTGGCAGTGTCGTCTGGTAACTGCGTTACTCGCCATCAGGTCCATAATTGAGTTGTAACGTCGCAGTTTTTTTTTTCTTCGACTATCTACAGAAAATACGAGTAGCTTTAAAATAGTTACGTCTGCACCTTTTGAATTTTAAACTAGAAATAATGCCGTTGGACTGAGCCTGCAGCTGCAATCAAATTAGGCCGTGGACAAGGCAATCGATGAACTGCGTTGTAATTTACTCCATATTATAATGTGTATTACCTACGTAGGTAGTCTTTATTTATGGTAAAGTGAATATTTGTAGCTTAATTGGGTTATCTAAGCGGCAGTAGAACTTTAATAGAAGAAAGAGACTTAAGTGATACGTATGTAATTGTCAATCTGTTAATCATCATCCCTTCGATCTTTTTAGTAGAAGTAATCAAGTTGGGATCATAAATAAAAAAAATGTGGAATCTTGAGGAAAGGAAATATATTTTTTAGAAAAATAACTAGTACCTACTCGTAATTAAACGAGACATATTGGAAGTTCTGAGATGCTACTGGCTTTTGGAGCTAGCTTGATTTCTGTGAGTATTTTTTGTATTACCTACAGCAAATAAAACTCTTACTATTAATATCATATTTATATTGAAATCGGCTGGAAACATACGCCAAGACGGTTTCAGCTACAGCAACTGCAGTTTTATTAGTTTAGGGCATGATGGAGTACCCTTATGTGTGCCTGAGATGGCTGAAGTAGCCTACCTTATTGACAAACTCACGCAAACATTTGCGGCGCTAAGGCGTTCATAGTTGCGACCGCGTGTTCATAGTTTTTGTTGGAACCTGTTAAATTTCTAGCTTTAATGAGACTACGTTTTCTCTTTCTAGTGAAGCTTCTATCGCTAGCTATTCATTTTGTTCCCCTGCCCTCGATATTTCGAATTAATCTCGAGGCCAATAGTTTATTATGCCAATTAATGAGTTTTGCATATTTAGCGTTTTAGAAACTGACTCATATTGTTAGTCGCCATTATAGAATTTAGGAATACGAATGCGCTTGGCTAACCTTTTCTATGCATTAAGTAAGTAGTAGATACGTACTTGCATTCAGGTCTAATTATTGGAGTCAAAGTGCCTGACCTTTAGCTGTAAAAAGTCAATACCTATAGGCATCCCAACCCAATCCAGGCTTATTCCCTAGGTGCACGTAATATTTCATTTCCAAAGGTCCAAATACCTATCAATATGGTAGTGTCGGTGCCGTATTTTTTATTGAAATACTGATACCCGATCCTAGAAGCTGTCTGATTCAAATTTACTGACCGGACGTGGCGATACACTATCCTCCAGTTCCACATTCAGTATGGAGCCAAAATCCTTGCGATATAAGTCTCATATTGGTTAGAAATGTTTGCAGTACAACCGCTACTGATCTGATGTAGACGTTATAGTCTTTAGCATAGAGATGAATTTATATTCAACATTACTTCAATGTGATGAAACATCTTGTCAAGATCGTAAAATATTCGTTTAAAATGATATTCAGTATAGACTCAGACCTTCCAAGCGTTGTAGGAGTAGGTATTACTTTATCTATTAAAATTATTCCTTTTTAGAGTAATAACACCGGCCAAGTGCGAGTCAGACTCGCGCACGAAGGGTTCCGTACCATTATCTATTTTTATCGTTAAAAGAATACAGTTAAATCAACCTATCTCAAAAACTATAAGAGATAATTCAATCAAACCAAAAATCGTTGACAGAATGTATTATTATACATAACATCATTTTTTTTTAATTTTATACCGCGTAGTTTAAAAAATAGAGGGGGGGGGGGGGCTTCGCTAAAATAAAAATGAGATGTTTAAACTTTTCATTTTCAAAGACCTTTCTATTGATACCCCATACGCTTATATACATCTAAAAAAAAAATCTATTCCTCAGTTACATGATGGAGGGCCCCAACCCCAATTATATTTTTTACAATTTAGTATCATGATTCTGTAGCGGTTTATACAACACATATTCTTACCAAATTTTATTACTGTAGCATTTATAGTTTCCGAGTAAATCGGCAGTGACAGACGGACAGACGGACATGAGGAATCTATGAGGGTTCCGTTTTTGCCATTTTGGCTACGGAACCCTAAAAATGGCCATAATAAAATAGAACTTGTTCTTATAAGTTTTACAGTACCTATCGCAAAATTTTAATACGCAAATAACTAAGGAAACGAGGGATGATAATTCCTTTAACATACAATAAAAGCTCCAGAGTGGGTAATAGTGATTTTTTATATATTCACGTGTAGTTAGCGGCGCGACAAGGGGTGGTAACATAACTATGTACTTACTGAAAACAACATGATTAGCGTAGCGCATTTTATATATCCCATCAACTGTTTGTACAATAGTACATTACTATAGAGGCCGGGAAGAAAGCAGTTGGGGGTGCGGATAGGTCTGAGGCAGAAAACCCCATATTTTCGGCCGAGGTATGTATAGTGCTCTTCTCAAACATGCAATGAAATAAACAACAAAAACATCATTTTTTGTATACAAAGGTGCCACTTTATGTGGAATGGAATTAAAAACGTTCACTTATTATACACTATCACTAGTCCTTTCCCACCGCTACTATAGTTGTTTAAATGCACATGGACCTGCAGGATATTATTTGTATACAACTAGCGACCCGCCCCGGCTTTGCACGGGTACTATTCCTACATAAAAACCTTCCTCCTGAATTACTCTATTTTTTTTTTTACAAAACCAAATGTTTTTTTTGTACACTGAATAAAAATGAATGAATAAAAAAATTAAAGTCACTTCTTTAGATATGCTTAGTAAACTTAAATCTTTTGAGTAGTGTAATATTCTGCGTGTCACTCAATCACCATTTTAGCCCACTTTCCCAGATACATGCAGCAGAAAAAAGGCCAGCGCCAGCTCAGTCCCACGTAAGCTTAGCGATTTTGACAGATAAATCTACAGTTATTTTGTTGTTGGTCTCTCACATATGGCATTTTGTATTACATAAGTCACTTAAATAAGTTTTTACGTAAATGTGAAACTAAAGAGATGCCTTCCTATTTGTATTCTTTTCAACCCGTATTACCATAGGAAAATGCTTTAGAGGTAAAATATTTACCTTTAATGTGATGGTTTAAAATATCAGCATTAAAATATATTATTTACTTATAAATTTTATAAGTAATAGACGTCTCAGTGTTTCAGTTTGTCTTTTTGTTGAAAAACTAATGTACTCGTAGTACCTATTCAATTATTAGGGAAAAACCAAATAAATAATAGATACATTCACACTGCTAGGAGTCTCTCTGCGTGATCGGATTAAAAATGAGACCATCCGCAGCAGAACCAAAGTAACCGAAATAGCTCTCCGAATCGCTAAACTGCTTCGGCAGTGGGCGGGTCAAATTGCGCGTAGAACCGATGGCAGTTGGGGCGGGAAGGTTCTTGAGTGGCGGCCACGTACCGGAAGGCGTAGCGTGGGTAGGCCCCCCACAAGGTGGACCGATGACCTGGTGAGGGTCGCAGGAGTCCGCTGGATGCGGGTGGAGCAGGACCGGTCATTGTGGCAATCTTTGGGGGAAGCCTATGTTCAGCAGTAGACGTCTTTCGGCTGATATGATGATGATGATGATGATGACATTCACACATATATATGTAACAATATACCGATAGATTATGTAAATTAGACATTTCTCCCCCGTTTGGCCCACCCACCGAAATTTTGCCACTTGAAAATATTCCAAAACGTCTGCTCTCCAGTCGGTGCGCCATTATTCTTGTTGCACTTTTATTGGGCGAATTTTCTTTTTCGCCACTCTATATTCGTACCGGAGACGTTAGAAAATAGGCCAGGAGCCTATTACATGTTCGATTGATCATCTACAGTCAAATAGATTTAAAGCAACAAAAGTCTGAATGACCTCCGTAGCTCAATCGGTTGTGACCGTACCTACGAAGTTGTAAACCCGGGTTCGAATCTCGGTGACAGCATCTCGTAACACAAACATATTTGTTCCTTAATCATGGTTAATAAAATGTACGTTTCCATTGTGTTACGAAAGTTAGTCATACAAACTATGTATGGTAAAATCGTAACATATATATAGTGATGTAATTTAATTTTCGTTAAGGCCGTAGACTATGTAACTATGTATATGTACCTATTTTTTTGTAATTGACCCTTCTATGTAGGTATTTAAGGATTTTAAGGTACCAATCCTGTAACATTTTTTTATAATATGACATACTTAAAACATAAGGCTTAATTTATCATGGGACTAGGTCGATTTGTGTAAGAATATCTTCTGCATGTAATTTATTGATTGGTCATTTACATCAACTACGTGTATTAGGACCTATGATTTAAAATGGAGTTTTTATCAGGTATGCTACATGTTAAATACCCTGTTTTAAGCTATTCATGTAATGAACATTTCCCTCTCAAAATGTATAATCAACCAACTAATTAAAGAATTTAGTGGACAGCTCCTAAAGTATAGGAGGAGTTAAGATACTTTATCACTGGCCGATCGGAAACCAAAGCAGTCAACGCTTGCAGCTGCAAGAGCTTTTGCTTGTAAACATGTTTTTAAAATATTTACCTAAGATCTACAAGTAAAAAGGCGAGTTGCATATAAATAAGATTGTGTTCAGATACACTTATTTACTGTAAAAATATGTATGATAACGTAAAGTCATGAAATAGTTATAAATAATTGATGAAAGCACAATATAATATTTGACAACTAAGTAGGTATTGTTTGTTAATTATTCCAGTTAATGTTTAATTCTTAGAGCATCCTAATTTGATATAGTATTTCCATATTTAGCTATTTTTAACTCGTGCTAATGCAGTAATGGCCCATCACATACCATATGTGCCACATACAGAACACCAAAACCGAGTTATTATCGTTTATTGCTCAATTTTTGTCGTTACAAAGGTGACTGAAATTAAGGTTTTTAACGCTAATTGGATGACCAAAAAAGTGAAAATTCACCTATACGCGCCGCGCTCGTACCTAAGTCACTTGGCGTGACCGCGGGCTCAGTGCTTGATAATTGAGACCTAGGCTCTGTATGTAGCTACATATATTATGTATATAACGATATATATATATATATATATATATATGTCATGGCTAGATTGCCACGACGCTGATTTACAGGGCCACCAAAAAAAAAAACTTAAGACTATTCTTAAAACTAACAAGTGACGCCGGTAACAATAAATACATGCATTAAAAACATTATACTAAATAATATTGCTAAACCCGCCATTCAGTTTGTTAACCTATTTATGTATTAAGTATCTGGCGTGATGAGACCCTTAAAACTTTCAACATTCTGAACTACACTTTCTCTAATAAAATAAATTTCCAGATCTGCAATTGTTATTTTATTTTTGGTAACCAATTAGGTAAGTGTTACCGGCTGGTTTTCTGTCAAAAATAGAGCACAACGACATCTGTATAAACAATTGAAGCCCTCAAAAAATATTGAATCGATTGACATCATTAAAAGATCCTTTGCCAATCGAAGAGGGTTGCACAATACACGATGATTCTTAATCCGTGATCAGGAGTAGAAAAATATTAAAATTTAGCTAAAATTAAACTTATTCGGCGAGGTCTCAAGTTATTTCTTCACTGTTTAATTAATTAAAAGTGAAAACCTAATTAAAACAAATTACCACTTAATACATGGTCATCCTACAGTATAAAGTTTAACTACGATACGTCAAGTGCCATCAGTATGGCGGGAAACGGGAATTTGACGGATCTTATGTCAATAAAGACTTCTATCTACTCGATTATCTTATCAGTGCAACACTGATAACGACGAACATAATTGATAGGAGATTATGTTAACGTGCATTACCTAAACTTGGCAAAATCTTGAGCAAGTAAAGCAAATTGTTTTCATACAGTACAATTTAATAATTAAATAAAAACAATAAAATTGCATACCTGACCAACTAAAACAAAAAACATTATTTTAAACATAATTTAACAAGTGTCCAAAATGTCCACCGTGTTGTTCTTGACACAGATCCGCTTGATTGTTCCTGTGATTGGATTGATTCACTCGAAAATTTCTTCAGCAAAGAACCTTAAGATTTGTTGATCCAGATCGTCAGGATGATGACAAGGTCGTCCGGGTGCTCGAGCATGTTATGGCACTGTAAACTGTCCGAAGTTGCGAAGATTTTTGGTGCATGCGATTTATTAAATTGTGTCCGGGGATCGGAATCTTTGGATGAAGTTCGTGAAATAACTCTTAGGTTCGCCTTGTGCTATTCGTTTGTATTGACAAACGTACAGTATCGTAACGCTCTATGTTCTAGTACGGATGTGGTGGAGGCATGATTTTTGGTGAATAATTATTATTTTCTCATTCAATATCCGTGACTATGACTTTGATTATTATGCGTATGACAAAAGTGATTGACAATGTCATGGGCAAGGTTTACTCATAAATTGACAATTGCTAATAACTTTGTAAAGAGATTACAATACAACCTCGTTAAAACCGATATGGTAGTACAGTGACAAGGATTTTAGGATAAAATTTAATTCAAAATTAAAACATGAGTAAAAAATAAATAAATTTGCTTTTACGTAATTAGTACTTTAACGTAATCCCCATCAATTAATGAGTTAGAAAAAATGATTCCTGATCACGGATTAAGAATCATCGTGTAAACAGGGTGACATCTGAGTCGTGAAGCGGCAGTGAACATGGTACTAAGGACGGTCACGCTGAACAACCTTCACTATGGATACAACCAAGAAATCGCAAACAAATCTTCTAATTACGAATTAATTGAGCCTTAATTGGTAGGTAGATAAGTATCAATTATGTCACATAACATAATTCGTTTTTTTGCGATTATCTTGCCCCAAGACCCAGATGTCACCATGTATACCTAAATGTTTGACGTCAGAAATTATTACACACGTCACTGGACAAAGCGTATGTAAAAGCAATATGAGTAAGAGGTAGCTGCTAGCACGTCATCAAGGTGATGTGTTTGCACGCTTCAGCGGGCAGGGAAAGCTCGCTGTCAAAAGTCTCGCAAACTCCTAACCTGATCGATATTAGGTGATATTCCAAGATGCATAGGCAAGTGCTCGAGAGCAAAGAACTACAGGTGTCGCAGAACCATACAAAGATGGGCCGGTACGATATAGGAATACAGAGGTACGATATTGGAACACGTAGTCTAAAATAGTACTATTTTCTTTATTTTTAAAATGTATTTATCTCAGAACATATTATAAGATAATACATATTATAGAAGATAACATAAAAGTAACAAGTATAAGTTATTTTTTTAAACGCCAATGGCTATCGTAATCAGTCTTCAAAAGTTAACCAACCATAGGTTTCAATATATCCAGATATTCAGCACTTTCTCTTTTAGGATACGAATAAAACATTCCTGTTGCCTGAATGCTGGATTCGTAGCTAGCCACAAATCTATGTATGTACGTAAGAGTTTTTTTTTATCATTTAAACGTATTATAAATTATCATGATCCTATTTCATGCTATGCTTCAAAAATGTGTCCACTGTATTTTTTTAAGGTTGTGAATGAACAGAATAACCTAAGGCATCACTAACACTGTTTTTCGATATTACAACAGTTTGAATATATGTTTTACGAAGGAACATCGTCACTTGCGAAGAGGTTCAACGCAATAACTTAAAAGGTAAGTGCTTCATATTCGTAGCAGGTAATGGGTGACGTTTTGAAATACGTATGGGATGCTTCCGTAATAAATTACCTTCCCGACGCGTTGAAGAGCCATTTTAAATTTAATGTGTTGAAGTATTTTTTGGCGTTTATTATTTTTGCAATCATTTTAAAATTAACTTCAGAGCTCGAAAAATAAAAATATCGGGCAGGATTTGTCACGCGTGATAGTGTGTGTTGAATTTCATGCAGGGGTTTTAAAGAGCATTTTTATAAATAGATAATTAGTTATAAGAAGTTAGTAACTTCCTAAGTACTATACGTTTATGACCACATTAATATAATTGCCTTTGAATGGGGATGGCTCAAAAGTACAGTATTTAAACAACTTTATAAACTTCGATAAAAATCTTCTACTTGAAGATTATCTTTTCTTAGGTACCAATTTAACTGAAACTTACTCGACAAAGTCTAACACTGGAACAGCCCAAACTAATTTTATGGAGTAATAAAACACGAAACATTATTATCAACAATCTAGAAGGGAATAATTGCTCTCGTATCTCCTGATAAAATTTTATAACGGCCATAAAAATCTCTATAAACCTCAGTAGTAAGTGATTACTCTGGGTACAGTATTTTGTTTTACCGTCGGTTGTTCGAAAAGTGAAATGTTTTTTTTAGAATAAGTAAAATAATGTTGTAATAATTACACATTCATTAAATTGACCCAAGTATCTCATAAGTAAAAAACCTATGGCATTATTGAACCAATGGCATTATTATGGTTATACTCGTATTGAAGCATTACCCATTATATCAATTATTATAAGCCTGTCGTGTCCCAGTGCTGGGCAAAGGCCACCCCCGATTTCTCCACTGATCCCGGTCAAGGGCTATGTTTGGCCATTTCCTTCAAATCTTATATTATTGGTGTTGCCCTTACCGATACTCTGCGACCCATTGGGATCTTTTGTATAATTGCTCCCTGTTTGGCCATTCCTTCAAGATGGAGTCCAGTTCATTTCGACATGGACTTCTGGGCTTTAGTCAAAGACTAAGTTTGTGCACCTTGATGAGAACAGAGAATAGAAAAATACATGTGTCCACGAACTTCCGTTTGAGTGACATTGGAAGACTTCCTTTCATAATTCATGGTTATAGAAAAGCCGTATTTTTCAATAACTTACATGTTTCTTTTTGTCTCGAACATTGTTTCGTTTAAATTTATGTCGAATCACTAATTAAGGTATTTATTGGTTGTATCACGTACAGATTTCAGTTATTTATGATCAACTATCTACCAGTCTATAGGAAATGAATTACTGGTCATTGAAATGTAAATATCATGAAAAATTGGGATTTTTTGCTTTAAACTTGAGTCGTTATTCATAATAAATATATGGCAATTTAAAAGAAATCAACTAAAACATTGACGATCTTAGAAACGCTAATCATATACAAGCTACTTCATGCGTAGAAAATACGTGTATATCATCGCATTTAGTAGGTACGTAAAAGCCTTAACTCGCGTTATAGCTTCAATTTATTAGGAACAACTTGGGAAGAGACCATAAATTCGCTCCGGGCATAGTACCTATTAGGTTATACGCACTAAAGGTAGCTGCTCACACTGAATTGGTTTAAATACCGTCATTAATTTTCCGCGACATTCTACAATATTTTCTTTACTTTGGATATTCTTAGGTATGGAAGTTTCCTAAGTATCTAGGAATTGCAAAGCGAATAGTAGTTTTTGAAAATTCAACAGCATGAACCAGAATATAGTTCTGTCGTGCAATTCCTAAACCACAGTAACTGTAACTGTGTAACCAATTTTCCGATTCTTGGTTTATTGGTGATCTATAATCAGCAAATCAAAACGCATAACCCCAATCGATCGGTTTTTAATCTGGAAAACTGGAACATGGAAACTCGAAACCCCAAAAGCAGTAAGTGACTAGTTTTTCCTGCACAATGCAATATAAAGCGCAGTAAAATGGTCTACGGCTACTGTTTTTGGGCTAATACTGACTAAAACGCAGTACCTACAGGTGTAGATTTTCAACATTTTTAGCATGTAAACTCATAGTATCTCGTTTATGAAGAAGCTAATTAAAACACAGTACACAATTTTTTATGCTAAAAGTGATGTACTGCCTTTCCAGTTTCATAGATTAATAAGCATAATTACTAGTTAAGACGTAGTAGGAATAAAATAACGATATATTATTTAAAGTGGTACCCTACTGTTCAAATAAGTATCGTATTGCCATTTAAACTGCAGTAACAAGTTCATTAATGTACACATTATGCTGTATGTTGTATTACTTTCAATAGCAATAATACTAGCTAAAGAACAGTAGCACCCCAAGGGGCTGCAGTTTAGGCAGTATTTTTATGTTATTTGACTATTTTTACTGCATTTAGACGTTTATTTTAAGTGGCAAATTCGAGTTACGAGTACTTCCATCTCGGACGTTTCTTGAAGAGGGCTTATAGTCTTATAGTGATATCGTTAGAACATCCTGTTTAAGGTAGCAAAATATTTCTTGACCTGTTTACAATTTAAAACAACCAGTCTGTTGATAACCGAATAAAAATGTATATAGTTAAACACATGTCATAAAGGTATTATTACCTAATTATTTGATTCTTAAAAGATAAAAAATAACCTTCTCTTTAGTTTTTACACATTTAATTTTGCTATGCAAGTTATGGTTCAGGCTAGCAAAATATCATCGTCATGTCATAATATTGTTACTTACATATTTTGTTCTTGATTGCGGTACCTTGCCGTAACGTATGAAGTAGATTATACCAATACCGGTCAATAATCGAGTATTTAGAAATTTGTATTTACCTGTTTTGGGATTCGATAAGATTGCTACAGTATACTTTTTGGTTTAAGTTTCTCATACTGTAATTCCAGATGCATTAAATAAATTTCTTTATGTTAGTTAAAATTCAAAGCTAAACATAAAATATAAAAGTAAATTCTTAATCATTTTTTTAATGAATTGCTACATAAAATATATACGGTGTTATTCAATTAGTCACGGATATTTAAGGGACGTTATATTTTAACATCAAAACAATTACCTTTCACTAGAAATAAAAATGAAAAATTACCGAACAAAAAGAACATTATAACTTATTTTCGAAATAATCATCCCCTATGTAATATCCTGTCAAGATGTTTGTTTAAACACTGTCTATCATGGCCTTATTAAAGGCCTCCACAAATCGGACTTTTTGATTTATAACTGACACGAATAAAAGGCTAAATATTATTTCGCCTTACATTGATTTCAATAAGTAAGGTCACGGCTGATTATGGCATAGCACTTCTACAATTAATTTTAATAAATATAATTTCTTACGTATTCGTTTCAGTTATAAATCAAAAAGTCTTTAGAATACTGTAAATTATAATACAAACCCCTATAAAATAATAAATTGTGATTAATTATGACCTATTACTACAATAGTACTCCGCTCCTAGAGTATAATATTTTATGTATGACACGTTATAGGTTTTGTTATGTTTTTTTGGAGAAAACTAAGAAACAAATACTCGTATTGTGCCATTTGCTATATTACAACCGATACTGGTACCTAAAGGTGATTGCTATTTCATTGCTTAAGAAAATGTGGTAATAAACCTTAACTTTTTTTTCTAATTTTTGTATTGTTGACGTCAAATCCCTAAATAAACTGCGTTTTTCAAGTAACTTTGAAATCTTTTTTACTTCATTTTGTGTCTCACATTGGCATGAAACTTGATAAGCGTGTTTGAATTTCTTAATAATAAAATCATGTAATGCTGTTACAAAGTTTTGTTGTATTTTAATTACTTTATTTAAAAAAAACTATATTTTACTGCCTGGAATGAAGTTGGTAGCACGAAAATTCAATCAAAATACTAGTTAAATTACAGTACACTAGTCCCTTTTACTGCAGTTTAACCTGTAAAATGCCTCTATATAAATGTCTCTATATAGCACGTAAAATTTGTGCAGTAAGTGGTCATTTTACTGTGTCTTAATTAGTAATTGTTATATTTATCCCTGTTTTTAAAAGCACAGTACAAACACAGAATTTCGAAAAAGACACACATTTAATTTTAGAAAATGCAGTAGCACGTATTTTTGTATTTATCATATTGTATAATTTTAATACTTCATTTTGGACAAAAAAAATTCAATAACTATCAAATCTTGGAAAATAGGTATATTATTTTAAAACTGTTTTTTGCTATTATCTCAAAATCGAATTTTGTCTGTTACTGTGGTTTAGGAATTGCACGGCAGAGTTAAGTATCCATTTACTTAGTCACCGCGTCACAAGAGCCCCCAAGTTTGCATATAATAATTGCAATTACTTTCCAACAGTACCGATTTAAACTTCGATCATCGCATGAACTACGAGACAAAGTAGTGTGATAGCTTTTAACCCTTTAACGGGCAAGACTCAAAACAATCCTGGATTCAAGCCTCAATCCATCCTGTAGTACAAAAAAATCTATTTGAAGCATTTGACATTAAATAGAATGTACCTACATATTTAAATACATTAGTATATTATACTTTTATATTTATGTATTCGTATATGTAATTTTTATATGTGTGGATAATATATAATTATTTTGCTTTAGATTTCAATAACATTGCCCTTGTCTCCCTTTGCACCTTTATATTCGTTTTCTGTTTAGCCTTATGCTTGACTGATAGAGAATGCCATTAGGCATTAAGCCCACCATTTGTTGTTTGTTTTGTATTTTGTGCAATAAAGCTAAAATAAATAAATAAATACACATGAATAAAAAATAAATTGCATCCTTGAAGGATGCTGTACTTTGCTACAGCAGTTTATTTAATACGCTACGCTACCGACTACGCTACGGCGTAGCACTACCTTATTAACAAGTTCGATTCGGTAACACAACGTCTGTGTTATAATTACTCCTATGTCAATGATACACACACGCGACAAATATAACCTTATTCATAAATCAAGTTCTTGCTCTGCATATGACTTTATTTTTAAAACAGTACAATTTATATACATAAATTAAAACGAACTAACCTACCCTATAATATATCTAAGATTTACCCTTGTGGCTTTGTACCGAGTATTCTGACAGCATTCCCTCGCTGTATCGCAATATTGATGTGCTGTGCGAGGCACTCGCCAGCTCTTCGGTCTCAGTTACGTCAACCAGACATTTCGCGATTTCAGCATATGTGCCACTGACGTTGGAATTTGATGAGATGATTTCGATCGATATATTTAGTATTCAAATGAGAGTTCTAATACAGACGACATTATCAACGAAATCATCTTTTCACTTAAATTATTTTATACAAATTCTAACACCACTCAATATTCAATTCCAAGATTTCGATGATTCATTTCCACGTTGCTTCGCTACATAGCAAAAGCAAATAATTAAACTTCACTAATATAATTAAACAAGATCAAAAGTGAATTTCTCTTATGAATAACAATTAAAAGGTGGCAGTTACTATATCTTATGGAACGGGCGCCTGCACAATGAACAATCAAAGGTATCATATTATACGCATCGTCATCTTTAGGAATCATGCACATACTAGTTAATAGTAGACTACAATTCCAGAACCTTCCATATTTTCGTTTGGCTAGACAGAAGGTGAATCAGATCAAGCAAGAACTATATCAATTGTAGAATTAAGTTCGTGCTGTACAACCTAGCAGCGGATAAGGGAAAGAAAACAGTGGGAAGATATTGCATAGAGGGGATACTTTACTCCGGGGCAAAGACTTCTGTTATATAAGTCGCAAGTCAGACCCCATATGGAGTATTGCTGTCACCTCTGGGCAGGAGCACCTGTTTACCAGCTTGCACCCTTTGACTCGGTTCAGAGACGAGCTGTCCGAATAGTCGACGATCCCAGACTCACAGGCGGTATTGAACCCTTAAGTCTAAGGAGAGACTTCGCCTCCTTATGTGTGTTCTATCGTCTGTACAATGGGTTGTGCTCTGAAGAACTGTTCGACATGATGCCAACGTCCACTTTTCATCATCGCACCGCTCGCCACCGACTGGGCGCTCATCCTCACACCTTGCAACCTAAATGGTCGCGCACCTTGCGGTTTCAGAGGAACTTCCTCCCGCGGACGGTCCGTCTGTGGAATGAGCTCCCTGCCGAGGTTTTCCCGTTGGACTACAGTATGGGGTTCTTCAAAAGAGGAGTGTACAAGTTCTTATTGGGTCGGCAACGCGCATGTGACACCCCTGGCGTTGCAAGCGCCCATAGGCTACGGTGACTGCTTTCCATCAGGCGGGCCGTATGCTTGTTTGCCACCGACGTGGTATAAAAAAAAAAAGAGTATTGCGTAAAGTTGGGTTGGTAATAAAGTCATATAATAATTATACCTATCAATAAAGTATTTTCCTTATCTTTTTAATCCAAATATTCATCGGCTAATTAGCATCACGTCTTTAACAATAATACTCTGAAGTTGTGCTTTAAATTTTTGATGAAGTTGGTTAGATCAACCTGATCCCAAATAGAATCTGTCCATTCACTAGTAGACAAACTTTCTTTGTTTTCTCATATAAGCGCAGAAATAGCCACTTCTGAAGCGTGCGCGAATATCACCATTACCCTTGAAGCAGAAGATTTTGAACTTTACTGTTATATCATAGAGAAGAACCGATATGTCATACAACATTGGGTTTTTTGTCTCCACTAACGTTTGATTGGACACGACGGTAACAGAGTGGGGTCGGTAGTTGATTGCTTTACTGGAATTAGACCCGGAATCTTGTTCGGTATTAATAATAAATTAAGCTATTACACGAGCCTGAAGGCAGATGTTGGATTAGAGCGGTGATGTCCTTATTTATGAGACATACTGATTCTTTTATACGATTTAATGGATTAAGACATTTGGGAACATAGGGTGTATGGCTCTAATCTGCAGCGTAACAATTCAAATTATTTTTCGGTCACTGGAAAATATGCCATATTTAAATTTTAGCAGAATTTATACAAGATGCATATTTTCCAAAAAACGCAACAGAAATTATCCGTAACATAATTATTTTTTCGAATGGTTTTTACAATTCGTTGCTTTTCCTCGTAGCCCTTTGGACCGGATAATCCTTCGCCGGCCATGCCACACACGGGCGCAAAACAAACATGGCCGACATCCGCCATTAAACGTGTTTGTTTAGGTTATGTTACACATTATTATAGTGTTATTTTTTGTTGACATCGCTGTTCACCCACGGGATTACAAATACTAGCGATTTGTTAGGAGGCTCCATTTTTTGTTTAATAAGGGTTTTTGTGACAAATGACCGCACAATTATTTTAGGCCTGCCCCTGCGGCGTATGACACGATATCGTATCAAATGGATGTGGCTGTTCACTTTTCGCTAAATAGCGGGAAAATCATTTTGTAATATTCCAGGCGGCTGCCAATATATTTTAGCAATAAGTTCATGCTTAATAATGCTATTTGTATATTATTAGTGTTCATAATGACATTGTAAATTCACATTAATTGTCACAATAAATTACTGAACATATATTTACTACAATAATATCGTTTTAACAATTAAGTGTATCTGTTTATGTAGGTAAGTATTTATTTGAATTCTCAGTCTCTGTAGCCCACTTCGTAGTGTTTCTGCCTACAGGTTTGGTGTCTAAAGCCCAGCGCAGCGCAGCGACTGCATTTATTGGTGTCTTTATCAGTAAGTATCACGAACATTTATGACTTGTTTTGTTTGTTTCCTTGGTTGCTTATCTATATATGCTTACTTAGTGTTCACAACACAAACTTTAATGAACTTGTTGTAGGATTTTTCTAAGCTCAGAATATCAAACTCGATCTTTTTTATCATTTAATAATTTGCAGTCCAATAAAGTTTTGGAACACTGATTAGGATGATGTTGCTTCTAGGTAAATAAGCGTAGTGCCAAGCCTTATATAATTATATTTACATATATAAATTAATTAATACTAGTCGAATCTTAATTACATGCAGGTGCAAAATAACAACGTTAATTATCAACCCACACTCTAGCATACGTAATTTCCGATGATTTTGTGACACGTGTTATCATAGGTTTCATGTAAATACTACGACATTATTACGTTTACCGTAACGTCTTTACATTTCCTACTTATTTACTCATTGAGTGTGTGTGAAATTAAATTTTAGGTCACACGCACATTATTATCTTGACTGTAATGACTAACGTAAAATGTTAGTTACTTATAGATACGAGTATACATAGATTTTGCTGAGGAGAACGGTTTGAAGTTAGTCACCTGTCAGTCCCTTCCTTCTAGTCCCTCTTCCCACGAGACGATTGACAAGCGACTTGAGCGTCGTGCAAGTATCCCAAATAGTTTTTTTTTAAATAGTGGTTAGCCTTTCAGATAAACTTCTCACAATATGACCTAATTCGTAAAGAACGTCTGCAAATGTATTTTTGTAGTCCAATACAATATTACAATTTGTTTTCTAAATAGGTTTAGTTCAATTCGAAGAATTGCTGTTTTAAAATCTGAGAATAGCTTTATCCATGCGTATCTACGAAGCTCGTGGCCCAGAAAAGCTGTTGATCGGATTGGGTTCATTGAAAAGGAAACGCACTCAGTCGATATCAAAATAGTTAACTTACACAATACTGCGTAGTCCTAAGGCAGAGAAGGCATAATTTCTATTGTAGTTTAAATTTTCTTTAGCTTTTGTTTTATAACATGGTATTTTGTGGACTAAAATCAATTTTAATTGAATGGATATTTTCCACAAAGACTTGTAGAGTTGAACTTTGAGTTGAAAATTAACAACATTTCATATTTTTAGTGGTAAAAACTTATTGTCTGTCTTTAAAGAACTCAAAATTAAAAGATACACGTATTTTTTTATTTTTCAAAAAATGCAATATTAGTCCGATCATCTCTTTTTATTACTACTTCGAGCAGAAAGATCGTAAGTTACAAACGTCAAGAATCAGCTAAATGACGTCATAAGTGATGTTTCATACACTTAAGAAAACGACGAAAAACGGTAAACAACTGTCAAGACAAGTGTCCCTGCTAAACACAAGTGACATTCCATCCACAAGATTTTTTGGTTAGAGTGGCAGCTCTGAATCAGCTATGTCTTGTAATTTACCCTTTAAACATTTTTTTTTATTTTCAACAAAAATATGGTTTCGTTTTAGGGACATCAAAAATTTTGAAACGTTGTTAATTGTATTCTTCAAAATTCTAAACTAGTCGATTCAAATCAAAACTGTATATACAGTTTGACGAGTATATTGTTATTTTATAATAAAAATCTAATATTATCGTAATAAAAAAACCAATATCCACTCTAAATTATATATTTTTTTAATACTTTCCCCAACTAAACACTTTTTTTTTAACCCTGCGGTCCATGAATGCTATCTAGGATGCCCTGGTTGTAGAAAGGTTATATACGTAGTCCTAGCAAACACGCATCTACAATGTGCATCTAATACTGAATCAACTATATGCAGTTCTAAGAGGCTCCAGCCAACGATTATTCACCAAATCATTTAACTGCTTGTTGTCAATCTATGCACTAAAAAGTTGTTGACAGATGCTCAATAGCGCAATACATCCATATGATCATTAAGTAGTAATTTCATTGAGGCAGAGCTATGCATAATAGATTATCCTACATCCGGTTTGAATAGAAGACAATACATTATTAAACTAATTAATGTAAAGGGATACTCTCAATTTGATCAGCGCTAACAACGCCGTGTTCCTAAAGATCGCGTAACTAAAAGCGTGAAACATAAACTGAATCAATAATATTACATTAAGCTGCTCGCCTCGGAAAGAGGGCAACTCGATTTGGCAACTAAAGTGTACATTTACACTACACGACCTTTCAGCAATCCGATGCATTGTTTAGGGTACGTAGGATCTTCACAAAAATATGTTAGTTAACGCGCCTTTAATACAAATGATGGTTTCTTGGATGATGTAGCTAGCATTTTATCAGCCGCTCTTTTTTAATTTACGTGTCCTTTCCTGCATAAGGTTGCATTCATTTACACACAAGCTGCATAACAATTGCGATCTATAACCCGCGATTCCCTCAGATACCACACCACAAATTATGACGTGAACAGTTTTTTGCACTTTGTGTATGAATGAGCTCCAGAGGATTCTTTGATGCATTATGTTACACACCGAAATATTCACTTGCTCAACTGTTACCTTCATTATTTCACCTTCATTCTGTTGTGTTATTTTTTGGGTGACGATTTCTCTTTGTATGATATTCGTGTCTGAATTTAGGTTTATAGAATTGTCTAAAAATATTTTTTTTATTGCGAATCTGGGTTGTGTATTAACATCCGCAACTATTAGGCTTATTCTCATGTATCGCAAGGAGCAGTTCGGGGTTGTTGAATATGTTAATTTGATCAACCATATCTACTTGATAGCTCTCTGTTTTTGTTTTTTTCTTACTCAGTCATTCAAATGTCTATTGTATTTACGTTATGTAGTTCTTCATTTGCTTGATTTTGTTCTTTGTTGTTTTAATCTCTTTAAATAAATGTTCTTCGTCTTCATCTGTTTCTAATTTAGATATTAAATCTTTGTATTCTTTGTTTCAACTTTTTACTGTTTTCATTATGTCTTCTGTAATAGTTTTGTAACTCCATGGTAAATGATTCCCAATATTTAGTGTTTCAGAGTTTTGTTGTTGAATAAGCTTAATATCCGACATTGTAAAAAATATCGAAACTGTTTTGAAATAAAATCACTTGGCACAGCCATTAATATACCTGGGAACCTTTGCGTGAGGAACAAATCGGGTTGGTTTAGATCAGTAGCATCTTTCAAGGGTTTTTTTTGTTTAATTTTATTTAAGGTTTATATTTTAATATTACGTTTACTAATTTAGTTTGCAGTTAATATTATTATGACACTCTGCATACAATAATATGTTTTTTATGGTGACTGGTAGACGATACATTAAGGCATTAAGTCCGCTATTTGTACTTTTTGATTGTGAAAGAAAGAGTAAATACTTTAATAAATAAAATTAAACACTTTTCAATAAAAAATATAAATATCGTTAATTAAATGCAATAAGTTATATTTGTACTTTTATATTATTTTATTGCTCACACGTTTCACATAGCGCAGAGGGTTAAATAAACGTTTCGTCCAGTACGAAAGATCCCCGACTTTCCCAGGGGTATAGTCATCGGTCCCTAACGAAGTTAGATAAGAAAAAATCGCATCGCAACTTTCCACGGTTTATGTATGGGACGATCGCAAACTTCGCCTATCTCACCCCCTAAGTGAAATAGATTTGGATTTATTACACTGATATTTTATTAGTTGACAGTTTAACAGAAGTCTTCGCGATGTTTTCGGCCCTGGTTACCCGTGATGTTGAAGTTTGTTGAGGCCAAAGTTATTTGTCACAAGGCGATAAAGCTAAATAAAAAGTGATATCTTTGAGGTTCTGGTTTATCAAACTGGACATTTATTTGGGTGAATGGGATTCAAATAATACGAATTTAAGGCTGAGCCACACAGGATGCGTGTGCAGCACGTTCACGTGTGCGTGGCGTGCGCTATTTCTACTAATAATTACTACTAATTTATACTAGCTGGGAAACATTATTATTTTCTCGGATTTTTTCCGCGAACTTATATGTAAAAATAAAGATTTTCATTAAAATGCGTATTTTTTTACGTGGGTAAACTTCATATTATTTAATTATTTTGGCAATATACTAAAAACATTTGACCCTGACCGGGAGGGTAATAACATTCAAAACGGTTTGTCGCAACGTTAACAAAAGTAGTAACTAGATACTCTGGCCAACCAATTTGCCAATAGAAAAGGGCACCAAATTAAAATTTTCCATTAGAAGACAACTCTTACAAATTTAATGTTTGCCGCCTTTTTCTGCTGACAGGCTGATTAACCAGAATATAATTACTGTTAAAATAGTTTTTTTATTGTTTATTTTTTTTAAATTAATATATTTATTTTCAAAACTACAATTTATGTACATAGATTAAATCTAACTAATCAACTTAACCTAACCTATATCTAAGATTGGCCCTTGTGGCATTGTACCGAGGATGCTGGCGGCATTTCCTCTACTGATGCGTTGTGCGAGGAAGTCGCCAGCTCTTCGGTCTTTAGTTACATCAACCAGACGTTTCGCGATCTCAGCAAACAATTTGCGTGCGCTGGGGCCCCAAGAACCTAAAGTTTCTACGCCAAACGGTACAAAATCGTACTCTTTGCCGAGGCCCTTATATTTATTACGTTTTAAAAATTCGGCATTTTCCGCCGCAGCGGCTGCCTTAAACGTAGTTCGTTGAAGATGGGACGGTGCCAGGGTATCTACGCAAGTAGCATCCCATACCAACATCCGTCCCAAGCTCCAAGGAACCAAAGACACACCATCAGGTCTCTTACCATCATCCCTAATAATACCAGTAGGCTCAAGAAGAGCAGGTACGTTGATCGTGGCAAGAGACCTGCGGATTATGTCGTTAAGCGTCGCATGTCTGGAAATACGGCCTGCGTTTTTTTGACAACTTAGTCCGTGGTGTCCCAGTCGGTCCACGTCTGTGCCACAACAGCATAAGTGAGGGGTACATACCGCGGCCCCGAGTCTCAGGCCGGTTGCGAGCCTAAGAGAGGCCGGATCCAGGAAAGTACCAGTACTAGCCGAAGGATGGGCATGCAGCCAGTAACCAGCTTCCCGGGTTCCGATCGCCAAAAGTCTCGCACGATCCGGACCTGCAGAGCTGTTTAGAAGAGAATTGTATGTTAGATCACAATACACATTGTCCCAGCTCCTTTGCGATTTTAGGTTGTCAGGAAAATTTTTAGAAGGGCAAGCAATTTTGAATGCATTTTTGGCGTCCTCCAAACCCGCAGTCTCACAGTTAATAGGCAGAGCCCTTAGGATCTTTCCTGTGAGATCAGACTTGCTATGGACGGATGCCAAAAATGCAGGAGAAGCCACACATGAATTTTTTCGTATCCCTAAACCCCCATACCGAATAGGGAGGGATGCTTGGGACCAGGAACGCTCCGTTAGCTGAATATTTAGAATTTTTTCTATGGTAATTTTGATTAAGTCGTCTAAAGGTGTTAATAAATTAATATTTTTCCAGAACGGACAGCAACGGAGCACGTATGTCAATTTAGGGACAAAAAGACAAAACGTAAGAATCGCAAGAGCATAATGAGGGCTAATTTCGAGTAGACGATTTGCGTGATTTTGGAATTTAGAAATCGAGTTAGAAATATAATCGGGAAAAGATTCTTCAAAAATAGGAGAACCCAGGAGGCAAAGTGAATATTTGTCTACTATTTTTATACCAGGAGTCAGACAATCAAATTTGGATTTTAAAACAGTCAAACTATAGGAAGTCTTTTGAATAAAGAGTTCGCATTTACTAAAATTTAGTTCTAAACCAATATTTTCAAAATTAGTTTTGATAAGAGACAAATCGGACAGTACGGTATCCACGTCACCTCCTAGGGTCCCATCTTCTAGATACCAGACATTAAATTTAGATTTAATTTTTTGTATTATGTGATTTATGGCTAAACTGAAAATTGCTGGCCCAAGGGGGTCACCTTGCTGACATCCCACCTCAGATGATAATTGGTGGGACTTGTATAGTAATTTAGATGGATCTGCATAGCAGAGATAAAGGTAGTTATAGAGTTCGGGAATTTGTTCCTTTACTTCTGCCAGCAAAGTGTCCCTATTTACCGAATTAAAGGCGTTTTTTACATCTATTTTGACTACAATTTCACAATCATCGTGTGAAAGATAGGAGCATAAAGCATGGACGGCTGCTTCGCACCCACCTTTCGTGCCAAAACCTAACTGAACTGGTTCGAAAATAGACTGTAAAATAGTTCATATCTTTACGAAACTTAATTGTTTTTTTTTCTGCCGTTTATACCTAAATAGTTGTTAAATTAATGGACTGACAAAAAATTGTTAATTTATATAACTACACACTACTTTCGGAAATAGAATCCATTAGTAAATCAAACATCATGGCGACAACCGCAGTATATAACAGTAATTACTCTGCAAAAACCACAATCAAGTAATTAGTTTCAATATTTCCCGACCGTTAAATTACAGTGCCGTGAGACCCTCTTAATGAAGTTCCGAGCACAGACTAATCAAGCCACAGAATATAAACTACAGGTAAATTAATAAAAACTACCGCGGGTGAGAATTTTATGAGAAAATTTTCGTGCAAGTTGCCATTGACAATATTTTCTTCCAGTTGGATTATGATGGTTTTATCCATTTATCGTGGTACGCGTCACTTTCGCACTTGCATGCTTGTTAGAACGTGACGGAAACGACAACAAACGATTAGACGCAGTACCATCATAAGCCTACAGATTATATGTAGATTATATCACAATGTTCTCAACCATCGACGATTGCCACATTTAACGTTTGATAACACAAAAATCTGCCATTGTGATTTCATTTGTTAATAAAAAATACTCACGTTTTTGTGCGTTTTCTGTATGAAACAAAGTTTTTCTAGTGCAATCGACACGGAATATCTATACCAAATAAACGGCACCGATCGTAATAAGTAACCACAACTAAATAGGTACAGCCTACAACACCATTATATTTTATCGTAGTTTTGTTTTTTTGGACACAATCTTTTTAATCGATGTTTTTTTGTACTTATGCATCTTATTCGATATTCAAGAATCGTGAACAGATTTCCAGTTTGTTTATCGAACGGGTATAATCCCGGTATGGTCCCGTTGGCACCCAGTCTGAGTATGATGATGAAATCTCAGAGAAATCGGTTGAAGTCGGTTTTTGAATTTTTTAATTTGCTGATTATGAAATGGTGTATTCTTTTTTCTTGCCCGTGAAGCAAATGGTTATAGGGTCAAAGCAAATAATTATATTGTGACTTTATACTGTAGGTTCATTAATAGAAGTTGCTATAGTGAAGACATCAGAACACACAAAAAAATTGGTGGCAAAAATTGCACCTGGGTAAATATTTTATAAGAAAAAATAATAAAATTTATATTTTTTGCGGAGAGCTACAAAAAAATATTTAGTACATTATAGAAGACAGTCATGAAATCTTAGAAAATAACTTGTTTCAGTTTTGTCTGTTTTCTGGTCATTAATCTATGGCAAATGGTCCCCAGTCTGCAAGAACACTAGACATCCCGGCGATAGCTCCTCGCGGTATAATGTGCACATTAAAACCGCACTGCCGTCTTCTGCTCTTTAAATGAACTAACGGCTCTGTGTGAACATAGAAGATCATTTTGAAAATTAAGAATAAATATTATTATTAAGTCACAAAAACAGCGCCACCGCTTTAACGCGCTGAAATAAAATAATTGGCATAGGAGACCATTTCCACGAGCAGTATTTTTGAGACTTGAGTTTATGCGCCTTTATACTACTTAATGGTTTTCTGGAGATGAACTATAAATTTAGTGTACAGTAGATATAATAAAGTTTAGATGAAAGGAAACATTAAACACAACAGTAAGTAGGTAGGTACATTTGCTACGTAACTAGCCGACTAAGCAATTACACAAAGATAGGGATAAAAAGTTATATACTATACATAAATAAGATACATAAAGATAAAATACCGAGTGGTCATTCCAAATCGATCGGTGAAAAACTGATAGAGAAATATTATGTTTATTTTTTTTTTAATAAAAATCTTAAACCAATTTCGATGTGACTGACTATATAGATGGTGTCCTATATAGTTAGTGTTTTACTCAACCAGTACGTGAAAAAAAATTAAATCTCAACGTTTTGTGGTATGGAATCAGTGCAGCTCGGAAGGTGGGGGCGGCCAGCAACAAACAAAAGACGGTAGTGTTTCCGCAACAGGGGGTTTAAACTTTCTATTAAATCTTACTCACTCTTAATTATTTACCTCTTGTCTTGCCACGAAGGTTTTTTTGCAGTCTATTATAAGAAAAACAGGAACAACAACTGTATCGCATAGGTACATACCTATATAAGAAATTAAAGTAATAGTAGTGCGTAGTTTAACGCTTAGTGTTAGTAATTTAACAATATTATAATATATGTAAAAGGTAAGGGTTAGCAAAATATAAAAAATATTAAATATAAAAACAATCACTTACCGTAGTAGGTAGCACCATAAATCTTTACATACTTAGCTAGTAATCATTGGTGTTTCATCTCGTTATGACATATGATTGGGGGAAGAAAACGGAGATCGGGGATCTGATTTTAACAATACAAAGCCTGAGATCTTTAGGCTAGGCCAAGCAATTACTCGTACATGTTAGTTACTAATCGTTAACATGTCAAACAAACAAACTTTTTCATATGACAACCTCCGTGTCTCAGTCGGTAGTGACCTACCTTGCCTACGATCTTGGAGATTGAGGCATTTGTGTGTGTATGCAAATATTGCAAATATTTGCGACTTCGTCATGGTTGTTTGAATTTAGTGGGGGACTAGTTCGATTTGTGTAAGAAGAAATTATTTATTTATTTATATTCCCTTTACATCACTCGCCCGTGTCATGAACGTAAAAATATGTGGTTAAAGTCCTCAAGTGAAATCACATTAGTAGATGATTGTAGCCCTCCTAGTCTAATAAATGGCACCTTCAGTATAGGACATTTTAAGGGTGCGGCTCCACTGACGCGGAGCGGAGCAGAGTTGTGGGAGTTCGGCCAATGAGACCGCATCACAGTGTTTAGAATATTGAATTTGAAGAATGTAATTGGCCAATTTTGCACAGCGTCAGTGGAGCCACACCCTAATAGAAGTGACAGATGATCATCATCTAATTGAGCACTTAGGTGTTGAGTATTAACACTTCACCTTAAACTCTCGGCTAAATGTTCCACGTGTAAAATTAGTTATTAGGTGCCGTCTGCAATCTGATAACCTGCTCTACAAAGCTACGGTAACGAGAGTAGCGACCGTCATTACGTTGACATGTCAAAGGCCCGACATCCGAGCTTAACACAGCCTTTATGAAATTCAATTTTCTATTATATTCCCCGATGAAAAATTGCTTTGTTGCGCGAAGACTATTGGCTACTTACTGTTTTTACTTACCTTGTTCATTATGTTTAGTGTTCCTTGAGAATCTAGTTATAGCTACGTTCTATGTATGTGGTGTTTCGGTAGGTACCTATCCAGATTCCACTCATTCTATAAATATTTAATGATTTCGTATCAGCTACTAATATATTAACAAAAAATGCGGGTGTGATATGTTTGAAACAAATTGCTCGCTTTTACTTTGGAACATTTAGGTACAACCAAATTGGCCGTGGTTTCTTCATTCGTACTGATTTGATATTCAAATCTAAATTTATAAACATTGTTATACCTGAATCGAAAGTTTAAGCGAATTGAACTTCGCTGTTGACAATTAGCGTCTATTCACTAGGGCACATTGTTCTTAACAAAAACCTTCAAAATTTCGAAAGTCAAGTTACTTGGCACGATTTGTTATAATTATAAAGTGCAAACCTAATTTATTCGGGCTCAAAACAATTGTGTCCATTAATGTCGAGGTACACGTGACTTGAATTTTGTAGCTGTTTAGAGCAGATTTTGTTTTGTTGCTATCGTCGCCATAACAAAATTAAGGTTATGTAGGTACAGACAGTAAATAATGTTCTCATAGACACGAAATACGTAAAATTAAATACGCCACTATGCTTTTGGCAGCTTAAATCATCAAATAGGTCAATTAGGAACATACTATTAACCACCTATGCATACCCACGGAAACTTTTCAATACAATATCATATTCTAGAATGGGGATGATACATTCTTAAGGTTCAATGAAAACACTCGTTTTGAGAGAGGGAGTGGCGTTACCGGGATGCGATGAGAGATGGGACTCGAGCGCGTATGGGGCGCGCGTTTCCAGCCCTGAGCCAGCTCTGAGTGCTTACCATTAGTTACCACCGCGTTATTCACTCGGACTTACTTTATATCCATCCCTCTCCTACTCGCTTATTAGTGTGAGCGAGCCGAAAAGAAAGAAAGTCCGCACACTCGATAAGCGCGATCAAACTACGTCGTGTTCCGCCTGTCCCGTATGCTGATAAGTTATAAACAACATAACACAAATTACTTCAAAATAAAAAAACATAAAGCAAGTCTAATAACACCTCACACTAGGGCCCCTGAAATTTATTTTGTACTATCGCAAGTTTCATACTCACATAAATAAGACTATTGAATAAAAATACTTATCATGTATTAAAAGCGAAATTACCAAATATCATGTCTATATTCGCAATTGTTTAAATCATTGACCATCTTTTAATAATCATTCTAGTTAAATTAAAAACTCATTTTAGGTAATTGAATAACTAACTGTTTCACTATATTTCATCTACATTGTAAATGCATACTATTTTAGACCATCGAATTATAATTTTCAGAAAAGCCAGGTCGAATACTACTCGAAGCTAACCATTTCTCACAACATCGCAATAAAATGCAGTCGGACTGCAGTGTTGATTGGTCAACGCCCGAGTTAGCGCTAGCGGAATGATTCCATCACGGCGTCACTACATATTGCCATCCTCAATCGTAGCCGGCGTCGATCTGTTACGTTCAAGCGTTGCCAGTTTGGAATACGTCTCTTTTTACTACGGTATGAGTTATAAGAGGTATAATTATAATATAAATCCACCGAAGACTGCATCATCACTTATCAGCAGGTATGATTGTGGTCAAACGTCTATCTATTCTAAATAAAAAAAAATGTTGCTGTAACAGAAAAAAACAATTTGTAAGTAATTAATTAATTATGCTATGTTCAGCAGACACTTTGCACTTAACCCACGAAGAAATGTTACTATCTTTAATATCACACAAGGATCCTACATAATTCATTGTTTTAGAATGTGTACCAGGAGACAACCTTAAACGATGCCCGGTAGCGATAGGTGAAAATTATGCCTTTCCCAATGAGTTTTACGAGGCTTCAAGAGCTAGACATTTACTCATTGTAACACTGGGCTAGCCATACAATAAATACTTCTCGTTTTGATAATTCCTTTAAAGTGATCGACATGTGATGCTGATGACAAACGTATTGCCGATACTAAATAAAAGGGTTAATTACCTTCATCTAATTATATCCTCGCTGGAGCTTGCAACTTGCACCAGAGCGCTGCAACGACCCTAAATCGATGTGCATTTATCCATGTAACGCCTCTATTTATTTTAGAAAGAAGATCGGTTCAACCGCGATTGGAAGCATTTAAGATGTCTAGGTTTACGACCGATAATATTATTTTATTTATTTTTCAAGGCTTCTTGGAAACGTTTCTTCTTTCTTGGATGGAAAATATACAATAAACTAAATTGAGATTTTGCATGTTTCTCACGCCTACATTGAAAGATCATAAACTAAACCTGGGTGTTCTCAATAGCTCTGGTTTCGTGTATTATGTATGAATTTTCAATTCATAATTACCAATTCTTGAGGAATGCGATATACTTAAAGGTTTCAGCGAAATTTAATAACACGTTGAAGACTAACAAGTACAACAGTAATATCATATGACTCTGGTAATGCTTAATTATCATAGACTATCAAGAACGTGGAACACTAGTTAAGCCGATCAATGCCTCAATCATGCAAATCTGAACTTGGCTGTACCTAAGTAGTAAGTACCTAAGAAGAGTATCGTCTGTATCGCTAAGACCGGAAACTTTTGCCTAGTCACACCATCCTGCTGTATCAACTAGGCGAGACTTGCAATACAAACACTACAGCTCAACAGTGACTAGATTCCAAACTAAGTAACATCATTCGTCGTTATTGAATTGAAAGTAGATTGAAACAGTCACGCTTAAAGCGAAAACAAAGTAAGTGATACTAAATTTAAATTATATTCCGATTGATTTAGTTGTGTCTAAACACAGTCTTACATTGAACATTGAACGCAAACTGGGGCTAAGACGGATTGATTTTATGCGTGTTTACATTCTGATGTCAGAAATTTCCTGCTTATGCGGATTATTCAATTGACTCTAAGATATATTTCAATAAAAAGCATTAAAAAGATCAGCGGATTAATTAACAATTGTACAATCACCATCAGTAGTACCACGGAGGCAACAAATTTTTAATACAACCTTGGTGAAAGTGATTTAATTGTATGTCATGTCTCATGTGACACACTCTGAAATTGCTCTAACCAAGATTGTGTCATATATTTTGTGTAAAAATATGTGTTTTGTGGCTATTTTTAACGATGACTGGACATCCAATCTACAATAAAATAAATGCGCACAAATAAATACTGACAGCTGATAAAACAATACATCTCAACCGAGGCAAGCTTAGTCGCTATCTAGTGAGTGGCATAATGGACGCGAGGTGCAAACTTAAGCCAACTTTGACTGAGATACAGGTATAACTACGTATCTTTAACTGGCATAATAGCGTAAGCCACGAATAGCTTCAAAAGTGCGTGCCTGTGCGGCTTATACTTGATTCAAGAATTATCGTACTTTAATAGATACATAATAGGTACTTAAGACATCATAACCTTTAGCAAAAATGAAAATTCAAATAAAAATATAGGTGGCCAAAAATATGTAGGTAATTCACGTCAGTTAAATCAATGAATATGAATTGAATATGAATATGAATATGAAGGAGGCTAGAGACGCGTGGTGTGAGTCTTGTCCAGGTGCGGACATTCCAGTCCATTGTCACATACAGCGGGACTGGGACTCCCCTCGCCTAAAAATCGTTCATACCGAGCTTCTCGAGGAAAGTCCGGACGACTCAGAGCGTGCCCGTCTCCATGCGGTCTCTGCCCCAGAATCGGTCCATTGGCTAAGAGCCCTCCCATCGAGACAGATCGGCACCGTTTTGGACCCAAGTACCTTGAGGATATAGCAGTATGTTTGAGGCTTGGGTCCAAAATGTGTGTCGCCCATACGTGCGCCTGCGGTAAGAATGTCGATCAGCTGGGTCGACATGGCCTTTCTTGTGTTAGAAGCGCAGGCCGCCTGTATCGCCACGGTACCATCAACGATCTGGTCCGTCGCTCGCTTGCTACCGCCTCTGTGCCTGCAGTACTTAAACCCACGGGCATGTTGAGAGACGATGGCAAGCGACCCGACGGGGCCACTTTGGTTCCGTGGAGACTGGGAAGGGTTCTGGTGTGGGACGCAACGTGCGTGGATAGTTTCGCACAGTCCCACATCCAAGTAACCCGAACACAGGCCGGCGCTGCTGCGGACCAGGCCCAGGTACTTAAGCGCCGTAAATACTCGTCCTTAGTCAAGGACTACGAGTTTACGGCGCTCGCAGTGGAGACGCTGGGCCCGTGGTCTGCGGACATGAAGGCTTTCGTAAGGGCCCTGTCGGCGCGGCTGATCGAGAGCACGGGATACAGAGAGGGAATGCCGCCAGCATAATGGGTTCCATGCCGCAGGCGGACTTATATTGGAGGGGGTTTTCTTTTTATAGGTATTTGTATATATATGTGTATTTTGATAGTTTTATATAGTTTTAGTTTATTTATAATTGTATTCTCATTTAGCCCCGGCTATACTCTTTGTATAATATTAAATATTTAAATAAAATTTAAATATTCTATTATAAAAAAAAAAAAAATATTACCAAATCATATCTCAGACTCAGATATTCTGAGTATATTATACAGTTGCAATTATTGTATTTGTTTTTAGTATTCAGATACGAAAAAACCCAACGGTTGCATCGTTTATTACATCAGGCTTTTATAACAACAATGGGGTGCATCTGTTAACCCTACTCCTCTGAATGTAAACGCCGTACGCTATTACGCTCGCATCATGGTGAGATTAAGTGAATGGCGGTCCTAATAGGCTTGTCGTTGGGTCACAACCATTACGTATGTGCCATTGCGTTTTACGACCGCATTAAAATATTTTTAGTCAGTATTAGGCAACGAATTAGATTTCTGTACGGGTAAAGTTAGCAAGCAATCTATGGAGCCATGTCGTTAAAAGGAAACAACACCTGGATTACACGACTGTCCGCTTAGGTAAGGATTGTCGGGTAAACGAACACGGTTGTCGGTTACCTACTCGAGAGCGTATAGATAGGTTAATGCGCAAACTTGACAACCTGAGTGAGCACGAAAATTATTTATTATGCAATATCGAAGCAAGATATGATTAGGGTTGTTATCCTGTCAAACATGTGCGTACAAGACAAGAGCGACCGCTCAAGATATCAGATTTAACGTTTGTGAAAAGATTTTTCCGCAAATGCTGTGGTGGACTTCGATTACATCGCACATATTTTGATTGTAATATGTAGCCAAAGGTACTCATAAATCGATCGATATATTGGATTACGAGATACCTACGTGAGATATTATGTGTATGCAGACGAAGAAAATATTATTAAGGTATACTTTAAATTAAAGTATCAATCAAATGAGATATAATTATAGTCGGTATAATAGATAATGATCACTACGTATCAGGTAGGTAGTGATAATTGTAGTGTAGTGATCAGCGCATGATATTTTGGACTTAGCAAATTTTCATGGCCTAATTTTTATGATTTTATTCAAGATTAGGCCATATAATTAAGCAGCTAATAGTTAGTACCTGATGATGAAGATGTTAAAAGCACAGACAAGAGTGATCAAAAGTATCCAATCCACTTGCATAAATTGGCATAACTTTTTTGAATCATGCCTACCTACTGCAAAAGACGATTTTGTTTCCAATTACGAACAAGGAAAAGAGAACTCCAACCTAAGTTCAAACAAAACTTTCTACTTTCGAAGTCATCAGAACTGCAAAGGGCAAACCAAGGGGAAAGTTCTATTACTTTACATATAAAGGAAGCAGATATCGAGACGAGGTATTAATGTGAGGAAAAATATTTACTTTGTGATTTTAAGGTAAGAATGCTATGAACAGAGTATTTTCTGTTTACTTGTTTGTCTATCATTATATATTTTGTTATTCTTTATTTACGAGGCAAATTAGTGTCTTTCCTTAATTTATTCCTAAATACAACAAACTTGGAATATTGCAGAAGAAAAATAAGAGAAAAAAGGTAATATTTAATTATTTAGCTATGTTTATGGGAGCACATGCTCGCAACCTTGCAAGTCTCAATTTATGAACCAAATACTCGTTTATGGTTTGAGTTATGAGGGAGTCAAAAGTGAAGTACTACAAATGGTTTGTGTAATATTACACATGGAGCTGCTCGTCAGTTGTCACTTAATCTTGGCTTGACATGCTAAACTCTATCGCGTGTCCAGATTTAGAAATGATTCGGAATCCATGGAAAGCAATATTGTCGCGTGGGAGCATTCCATGAAAACATGTCGTAAGCGACACTGTCTTTTCAATACTTTTGAAAAATTAAATTAGTAAGCTGAGTTACGGCATAATAATAACATATCAAGGCTTTAAGATTGACAGTGTTTCCTAACAGCTAGCATATTTTATTAGGGTAGCTACCATAGTGTGTCCTAAGCGACAAAAAGTAGATGTTTTCATGGAATGCTCCATTGAGCTTAATGCCACCATATGGTTAAAAATTGTTCTCAAAGCGGGCGTCCTTTGCCCTCCCATGTTGAACAAGTATGCACTGTCTCGAATGTATATCAAAATTTTAGGTTAATTCCCGTCTAGAAATATTTTAAAATCCCCAAATAATACCTAGTAAATGCTTTTAGTAATTATGCTCAACACGTTTCGTCTTTGATTGCACCACTAAATTAAATTTGAATACGGGAAACTATTATTGTACAGAAATCAAAGTTGCTGTAATTAGTTAAATATTGCAAACCCCGCACAAAAGAGATACACAAGGTCTATCATGAACGTAGATTGCAAGTATGTTCTCGTCTAATCCCTCGACTCTTTGTTTACCCGAGAACCTATTTATATGAAATTGAACAGGTTAATTCCCTTTACGGGCGGGATACCCAATAAAGGTTTACTGGGAAGCAATATATTTCGTAGCGGGGTTAGACTCCTAGTAAAAATGTTGGCCGCTGATATTAGGCGGGCTTTAGTAATGGAATCGATGATGGGGGTCAATTTGAAATGTTTGTGTAGCAGATTAGTTTATTTTCCCAATCAAGGATTATAGAACTGTGTAAGTACTTAAGTGCAAGACTTTTTTTTGATCGTGTCTTGTATTTCCAGCGTAGAACTGAGCAATTACATAATATTTTGTTTGTATATAACGCGTATTATTATATTCTATTAAATAAACGATTTAAGCTGGTAATTATGCCTGCGGTAAACATCACAAATAATCTAACACGTATATTTGCTGACTCATTGAACAACATATATAGAGCATTGATATTTTAAAGTTCTATTTCCTGCTCAAAATGTTACTCGCCTTTAAATATTCCATTCAAGATCAAAGAACGGAATATTAACGTTTGATATTGTTCTGGGTTTAAATTCGGATGTAATTATAATTTCCATCCGTTCTGTGCAAGATTAACGCCGGATTGTATAATTAACTTGCTGCATCAATACATTCGTAGCTACTGCTAGTATACTTACCTACCTACTTAGATTGAAGTTGTGTATGTATGTACTTAGCTACCATACGCGTGGCTATTCATAAACCCCTGGGTGCTTAGACAAGTTGCCAATCGCTAACGCTTAATCGTCAATCGTAAGCGAAAGGCAGCTAACTGTCTTTGTCGCACTAATATGAAAGAGTAACAGAGAAGGAAAACTATGCTACGCTACTAAGCGCTAGCGATTAGCAACTTGGTTAAGCATCCTGGTGACCAATTGTATAGGTTAGACCTATGAAAAACAGAAAATGCTTTCTTTATTTGGTTATTATTTGTATTTGATGTATAACTACGTCATCAATTAAGCTCACAATTCCTTTGTCAGCTGATAAATAAACATTTATTATTATTATTTGTTTGTATCTCCTTGGAAATCACGGGCTTACAAATCCCGGTTTTTTTATAGGCTTGCGCGTGGATACAGATCCAACACGTAGAGGCCCTTTGGAGAAATTTGCTGTGTTGTACACCTGCTGCAACCCATTCACGGGCACATCAATAGATATCCGTAAACCGGTCCCAGCAGGCGTATAGAGACTATTGAGAAGTAATGGAAAAGACTAATGGGCTATGGTGATGGAGGATGGATGGATCAGAAACGGAACTATAGAAAAGAGGTCCGGACACCTGCCATAACAATGATTTCTCTTTGCTATCGAGGTAGGCGGTGACTCGCCGCCGACTAGATGGGCCCCCGAAAATGCCGTCACAAGAGACAGCCAGGGGCAACACCGGTGTAGGCGGCTCAGGAGTGTAGAGAGGTGTACACCGCTTTCTGCGCATTGGCTTGACAGCCGCTGCACCAACTCGCAACTTACGCAAATTTATTATTATTTATTATTATCAATGTTGTTATAAAAGATAATATTCATATCGTAAACAGTGTTTTTATAAAAACCTTAAAACAATTTATAATTTAACCTTAAAACAAAAAAGTAACTGAATACAAAAACCAGGGAATAGGTATATAATGCTTTGTCACTATATTCGACGCCAGGATTGGATCGAAATTATTTGTCTGATATAGTTTTTAATTTATCCTCATTGACCCATTCTGATTGATCACCCTGTATATCTTAGCAATTACATGTATGTTATTACTTCACTTATAACGGAGACCCGTCGCCCTCTAGACAGAATCATCGACCTTAAGAAGGGATACGGGGATAATTTGATAGTTAGCTGTGTGTCAACAAATCTGTGAAATGTGACGCCACTCTGTTTTTTTAGTAATAACTGCGCCAAATTGAAATTAAATATTGATATTTTTTTAAATTCAAATGACATTAATATCGCAAAATAATATTATGGCATAATATATAATTAAATACTCAAATGCATGACACAACATAATTGTAGGTACACCAGCATACATCGATTAGACCACGGTCAATGACCATAACTAACTTGTAACATTTTTAATTACTTAGTTATATTTTATTTCAAAGAGAACGTTAAGACAAATGTCACATCACATTGCACTAATGCATAATGTGAATTGAAATATATTTAATGAAAAAGTGTAAATTAAATACGAATACGAGTACACTCCACTTATCTATTTAAGATTACATTATATCTAGCAACAAGTGGTACCGACGCTAACGGGTCTAAGAACACCGTGGGCAGGCACTCCAGAAAGATGTATGGGACAATCTACGGTAGCAAATGTAAACAATACTAAATTGTCGCGCGACGTGTCACGACCAACTCGCGACTTGTCGGTAGGGCACAGTAAACAGTTCTCTGAATGGTTGAAACGGTAAAATAATAGCAATGCTAATGAATGTTCCCGTCAGTTAATACGTTGCTGGATTGAAATAGAAAATACCAGCTATTGAATGAAAATAGCGCCAAAATAATTATTATGCTAGCGATAGGCTGCTGGCGATAACAGTAGGATTCCTGAGTTGAAGTCCAGAGTCAGAAATTATAATGCTCCAATTATTAGTGCCGAATATTTAGCCATTGTATAATGGAGTTATACAAGAACCCCAGACACAAAATAAGTAAGTACTGCCCCAGATATAATAGTAAGTTGTTAAATATTTGCATAGATGCCATTAATGTCTATGTTAATATTTGAATGTCAATGTTGTGTAAGTACCTACCTATGTGTCTATTTTTTTATTCCTTAACACCTGTTCCTTACGAATTAAACTAAGGTACCTACACGAAAATACATACAAACGGTATATTTTGTAAAATATTCATTTATTAATTTTCCCATGAAAAATATATTTCCTCGCACAGAATTAGATTTGGATAGAAGAAACAAGTTCATTCATTTGTACGGCGACCGAGCGTGTCAGATTTTGTACTGAAGTTGTTACTTGCCTATGATTTTAAATATGTCTCGGGCCCTTGAGTATTCATATTTTTTTTTGTTGTTGCAATTAATTTTACTTAAGGAGGCATTATTAATGTTTTTATTCACTTCAACTTACAAAATTTGACGCCCGAAAGCTGCAAGCTGCGATTAAAGATGGACAACTCAGTGGATTTCACTGAGTTCATTTGACAAGCTAAGTAGATACGTTTGCTTGATCTTGATGGTATATATGACATCTGTGTTTCCTCGTCTAAGAATACTATTTAAAACGATATGTGTACACTAAATATTGTACCAATGCGAGAAAGAGTCTATTAGCTTATGAATGATCAATGACTGATGGCGGGAAGTGCAGTGTTGAGGTGATTGTGGTGCAACTGGTGCAAGAAGCCGTTATCGGTGCTGATTGCAAAGTTTTGGTTACGAGTGGTTACGGATACTGGATACGGCTACTACAATTGCAGTAATAAATTATTTATCTCAAATTTGCAATCAAATGTTTACATGACGTATCTCAAATCAATCAAGGAAGTACGTAGTTTCGGATTCTACGAGCGAACAATGATGTAAAGGAATATCATACAAAATGTCAGGCCTTTGCCTTCAAAGCACCTTTCTTTTGTTTTTAAACGTCAAATGGTGACAGACTTGAATACACGGAATGCAACTGATTAGGAACATTTATTTTCTTAATTGATTACAATTTACAAGTTTTTTTTTTATTTGATCACAGGAAGCACTATACAAGCTTCAGCCGGGAAAAGGCTTGCAGGCCTCATATATATATTTGGCCTGCAAGGCCTTGCTGCACGGCTTTTGCAGTAATGTAGGTACTATTATTGAAAGTTTCTCTTTCCTGGACAGTTGGTTTACTATTTCAAGTCTACGACTGTGCTATGTCTGCTGTCTCGCGCAATTCTATCTCGTGAATTGTGTCGCGCGAGATTATCTCCAATGTACACGTCCCACAAATTGTCAGAAGAGTTTTGCCGCGAAACGTATAAATTGCTGGCCTATTTGGTAAGATGTGGTTTCTGATACGCAGTTCCAGGATTTTGATTATATGCGACGTATATTTTGAAATATTAAATGGAACAATAGAAAAGAAGAATTGAAATAAATGCATTATGGATATACTTTTTATAAATATTAGGGCTTTTGTAATTGAGTTTTTATGATTGACTAGTTGGATTAATAGTAGTGCCATGACTTTTTCGTCCAAATGACACTTAAATCAGTAATTTATAAATTCCTTTATCGAGTTTCTAACTCAGGACTTCTAGCTTCATAGACGTAATAACTACAAACACCTACTAAGCGATATATCCTCCTACTTAAGACAAACATTCGCTTAATTTTTAAATTAAATTATGTACAAATTTTGTACACGAGGACTGAGGAGAATACCTTTAGGTATTGTATAGCCATTAAATGGCGGAGTTAATAAAAATACAGGTACATATAACATTTTATTAGAATTGGACACAATGCAAATATTTTATTAATTTAATTTTAACCAGTACTGACGCAGGCATTTTAGCAGATAAATATAAAACACTTCCGCTTAAAAAAACAAAACAGGAAAGTGCTAAAATAAAATACGTGGGGCAGCTACACGAACGGATGCGGGTAAACTAAACGCAGGTTGACAGCACATGTTTGCTATGCGATTTTTGACTGTAATGTGAAGTAAAAACGGTTAAATTAAATATGAAAGCTTAGCTGTACAAAAATGAAGTAAACGTGACGACACCGCAGTAGCACTTCTATTGGTGAAAGGAATCTCGACTTAGGCCGTGCGAGATTAGGTACAATTTCCTGAATTTGTGAAGATTTAGCAGCATCTGATGCCGTGAGCGTGAATAACGTAACATTTATTGCCATAGTATATGATATAAGCCCTATTACAAGCACTCGTCATGTTTATGGTTTTTAAATTAAGATTAACCAAACACGGGTACTTTCACAAAATTGTTTTTTTATACTTTTATAAGCTTAATCGACACAAAAAGTTGATTTATTGAAAACAACATGAATCCCAGAATAGGGACTTACTAGGTACAATAGCTACTTACATTTAGATTATATTCCATACATTTACTAGTTACTTATACACCGTGTTTTTATTGATTTCCGTTAAATTAAAGGGAGGCTTATTTAGGTCAAAAAATATCAATTTCTCTAAGAAACTAGTATCTTAACTCTTACTGTTATTGAGTTATTAAGAAAATAAGTTTAATGACTGAACAAGTGTATTGCAACCTTTATTACATCCTAATGAAACTTATTCTGACATGTGCCGTCAGTCACCCGAGATCTTAATCTTAAGGTTCTCTCACACTTGCCATCTCAATTATTATGTATGAAAACGAAAAAAAATTTTTTTACGAAATAAATAAAAGCCGATATACCAAGAAACTTCTATTAATGTACCAAGTAACTTGTCCAATTTAACGGAAATCAATAAAAAACGGTGTATAATGCCGGGAAGGGGATGTAAGGCATTTGTATTTATTGTACAGTTTTACCGAAAAACTACAAACGAAAAACCGGTATACCATTCTTCAGTTGAAAGTAAAAAAAAGGTTAACAAATATGGTTGACAATCCAGAGCATTTGACGTCTTTGATATATTTTTACGTTAAATCTAATAAAGAAGTACCAATACCGTAAACCGGGGTGACTTTGATTCCATATTTTAAGGAATCGAAAAAAATATTAGGATTATTTTTTTCACTATTAGCTACACTAACAATTACTTTACTACATAGTACCCAAGTACCAGCGCTATTCTATCATTATCGTCTAGAAAAAAAATATTATTTTTAAGTAAGGTTTTCATCCTGATTTGTATGGCTTCATAACTTTGACTGTACATTAACCCTTAACCACCTACGTGCGGTCTCACAGACACTGGATTATACAAAATTGACAATAACTGAACGCAAGTACATCGCTCACGCCTCTGTGACCTTGTACCTTTGCCCGGCCCCTCCGCAGTGCCAGCCATGCTGTCGACTCGTTCAGACGTGCACTCATTTGGATTTGGTGAGGAATAAACTAGCGTCGGCGGTCTGTGAGACCGCATGTAGGAGGTTACGATACGTTTTGTAAGTGTCTCAGGGACCGCACGTAGGTGGTTGTGTTATTTAAATGTCATATTAATTGTTACTATAGTTTGACACAGTTTTGCAAAAGGTTCAAATTTATGAAGAAACTTGCCCAAAAATTAGTGAGATCCTATTTAGAGCATCGTGCAAATAATTAGCGTCTTCCGCGGGACTAGAAAATTGCTTTGAATTTGAATGTTCGAACAAATTGTGTGTCGACGGCAGACAAGAATGGTTATTTCAAAAGCATGTAATTTTACAAAAATATCTTATTTGTAACCAAATTAAATAGTTTAATAGCATTGTTGATTGATAAATTTTATTTTTTTATAATGAAAAGACTTATATTAATGTTCTTTAAGTTTGTAATCTCATATCCTAAAGGATACTTAGTTTTGTAATCGAAAATACGACACGTTATTAAATATGTTAAGTTTGAAATACAAAATGTTGATTATTTTTGAATTCTTGTTGGCTAATAAATGCCTGAAACAATTTAAAGTGTATTTAATATATTTAAACCCCCTTCAGTCACGCCAAAGTAAATAAATCAGGTCCCATAAGAAGAAGCGGTCTCCATGACCGCACGTAGGTGGTTGTGTGATACAAACAGGACGTAGGTAGTCAAGGGTTAATCTGAAATAAATATACGAGAATTTTAAATCCTTTATGGTAATGAGTGTTTATTCGTAAGTATGAAAAAAATATTATTTCATTTTTATACCTATAATTGTCCGCGCAACCGGGGAATCTATGAGTTGGGGTGTCATTGATCATCTGTACGTGGTGAAATTGATATAATAATAAGTTCAAAATATGACCCTAGATTTTTTATTTTTTGTACCTTATATCAAAGGGAATACTATTTTAGATTAATAGATTGTGTGGAACGGCACATATACTGAGAAATAATTTTTTTTTGCTACATTTTTTCTACTTATCATAAGGAAGAAAACTTATCATTCTAATAATCTAGAAAAGGCTGTTTATCTCTGCGATAAAAAGGCATTTAAAGATATTATACTTTTGAACCTGCATAAGTTAATATCCTGTATCATATCTAATTAAAAAAAACTAGTAAACCGCCTAAAATTATAAATTTGTATAATTTAGTATGGAATCAAAGTAACCCCGCACATTAAAAATACATATAACTAAAAAAGTATTGAACCGATTTTTATTTTTTTATTTTTTACGGACTTTCAATTTGCAGCAAAAACAGAAGTGGTTTGGTTAACAAAGTAACCCCTTTCTCAATATAACTTTGATCAAGTTGTTTTTATTTTTTATTTCGTTAAATAAAGGTCTTAATTTTTTTTTATTTCGCGGGTTGATTCTTGAGAAAAACTGATTATTATATCTTAGTTTAATTTTTTTATTTTCATTAATCTCATCAGAAAATGCATCCAAAGTTCAAAATTGATCAAAGTAACCCCGGTTCACAGTACTTAATTTGAACTAAAAATGCATGTGAACTCAAGGCTTAAGATTTTAAGATCGTAATATGACCAATATTGTGTTTTGAAAGCGCGTAATTATGAAATAATGCCAGTTTGTAGGTTTGATTACATTTTTTTTACTTTCAATTGACGAATGATATACTTGTTTTTACCTAAAACTGGTTTAAAACCGCTAGTAAATAAATCTTCATATCCTTGTGTTTATATTTTAAATATGTTCTTATATTTTTTTATATGTAGTTGTTACCAGTTGTAGGTACTTGAAATATTGCGATTGTTTTTATCAAAAATAACAAACTACTTACTGGTGCCAAAATCTGGGTTAAAATATTACTTTCCATCTGAACTTCAAGTAGAAAATACGATATTTATTTAGTTACCTCCATTCACACAACATAGCTATCACAGCTTGTATCTAATACTAAATAACCTAATATTTTGCGCACCATAAACAAATTTAGTTTATTAGGGCGGCTAATAAAGGCGTCACAAAAATAGTGGTCGACCGCAGCCGAGGGACCGCCCTAATAGAAACAACCCTCCGTCGCCACACAAACTTTTATATTATTATTATGTAGTCAGTGATAATACCCAGAGGTCCTGTGTCATATTGTCAAAACAATTTCATAAGTAAGTATTATTATAAATAGGATACGCGATATTTTAAAACCGTAACGATCAGTTTTAAAGAAAGGTATTCATATTAAGTATACTTATATTATATTTAACTATAAGTCTATAAAATATAAGTTTACTTATATTATGTAGACTTATATTTAGCAATACGACATTTTATAAATATAACACCTGATGATGATCTGCCATCGGCTGTTTAGCCATAATCAGATTGTTTGGGTTTATTACTTAAATCTTTTTACAGGTGGCGGTCCATTAACCGCCATTCCTTTTATATGAAGGGTGTGATTTATTCTCTCTGGTCTAGTTCCAAGTCCTGCCATCTTTTGAGTCTTACAATGTTACTGGCGTTTAATAAGTTTCTTGCGAGTTCATTTTTATGGTTTGCAAATATGCCTTTGTTTATCTTTGAGAATCTATTAACTTCCTTTTTGATGGTCGGTATATGTAGGTTCATGTATCTCTTTGTTTCGGGTGAACCAAGGTGCACATGCTATTGTTCTGAGGGCAATATTCTGAAACCTTTGGAGTATTTTAATTTTGGAATTGCTGGCTGATCCCCAGAGTTGTGTACCATATGTCCAGATTGGTTTTATAATGCATTAATAAACCAGAAGTTTCTTGGTGAGTGTCAGGGGAGACTTTCCTCCTATTAGCAATAGCAAACGCATAAATTGTATGTGGGGCACAGGGGGCAATCGCCCTTTCTTAGCGTAAATATCACTTACCTGAGTTTATTCTAATGAATAATATGAGTTAATATAAATTTCTGGGTTGGCTAAAATTTAATTCAAATGGAGTTCAAAATCGTAGCTTTAATATTAGCATTCAAGATACCCATTGATGAAAATTTACTGGACGGTTTCCACGTACGTGCAATAACAATCGAGGATATTCCAAACTCAGCGATCACGATGGTAATCCAGTACATTCTGGAACAGCTCGGAATGTTCTCGAACGCGCTCCAAATAATTAAACTCGTCACCTACATTGTGCTGGCTACGGTTTCGTGCTTGTGACGTGAAGCATTGTAAGGAATAGAATACACGTAGGTTTCTATAATTTTGGCAACCTTGACTTCCTAATAAAGGACTTGAAAATGAGACAAGGAAGAAAGACATTAATTTACGTTAGGCACATCTCACATCAACGCAAAATGTTAAAATAGGATATTTTCCTACTCAATGTCGACGATGCTCCAATAAAATAGGGTAACAAAGAAGATAGTTTTATATCTGGGTTAAGTAGAAGATACTCAACCCCGGAACCAAAAGTTCTATTGGCACAGAAATGACCAGGGTGTCGAGTGGTTACCGAAAGGGCTCTAAATCCATTCAGTGTACTCTTGAGTGAGTCCGAGGAGTGCCGGATGGTGTAGGTGTTGATATTATAACGTCATAAGTAATAGTAGAATAATAAATACCAATATCTATACAATACTAAAATGTCTAAGATTAAAGCTAGTTCATGTTATCATGTTATACATATAATATATCATTTTATGACTCCAATGTGGGACTATCATAAGAAACAGTTAACTAATTTACCCGTCAGTCCATTCAAGATCATTTAATTTTCAATAATACCTACTATATATAATAATTAGCAAGCTGAAATGGCAGTAGGCTACTCATATTATACGCCGAGTCAATAATCAAGTAAGAGGATTCTTGAGTGGAGACCACCAATCGGTAAACGTAGTGTAGGGCGCCCAAAGGCTAGGTGCAGCGTATTAAACAGTGTCCCTTTCACGATTATAGTCAATAAAATTTATTCAAAAAAGATTTGCGATTTACTTTGGCACTCGGCTAAAAAAGATTGATTAAAAATAGCGAGGTAACTCTGAAATTATTAACTGAAACCGAAAAACATAAAAGGCTTTTAAAAGTTTTTATGAATATTTGTTGAGGTACAGGTGGCATCGTGAATACAAAGTAAGTATTCCCTTTTAATAAATGATTTAACTTTGTGGTACTTGATTAAATTATTTTATTTTTATACAAAAAAATCGAAATTAATAAGTTTACCAGTAACGCCCAACGTAAAATCAAATAAATACCAACTCAAATTATAACGAAGACAGCATCATTATATTTACGGAAAAACATTGTGTTTTTTTCGGTGTTCTATGTAAGCTCTTACGTCTGGTTCAAATACATGAAAAAAGTAATTTTTAAAATCTTCTCTCGGATTTAAATTGAAGTATATTGAAAACCAAAACAAATATTGAAGTAATTAACAAATAAAAAAAAATCAATTCAAATATTAACTATGGACATGTCCAGAACACAGGGTGGAAATTGTTTTTGAGTCAGTGAGGAAAGCTACCAGATTCGAAGTAGCTACGTGAAAATAGTCTTAGAAGACCTTCCCTCGATTTTAAATTAATGACGATTAGCGAATTCAAATTGTATAAACATTTGAAATGTTATTTTTCACGCAAATTTTTTTTATACCAATCGATTCCAATCCTCTCCCATAACAATAGTTTTCTTGGTGTCAACTTACGGCAATCAATGTTGCTAATGTTTTCATACAGAATTATTGTCATTTAGCATAGGAAGACTAATTCGCGTGACAGATAATGTTAAATTATATTTTCACTTTTCTTCCATAGTAAATGTATGAAAACAGTTATCTTTAATTTTTGGCTTTTTTGTACATTGCCGTAACTTGACCCAAAGAAAAATATAGGTTCTTGGTAGGAAAGGAATCGATTAGCATAAAAAAATTAAATGTGATAAAAAAATCATACATAATCTTTATGGAAATTTTAATTCTTGATTAGCGGCTTTTCTAGCCGAATTTTATTTTTTCCCATAAAAGATTTTGATGCTGAACAGAAACAGAATCGACTGGCAACAAAAAAAATTGACAAAAATAAAAAAAATCTCGCACCCAGTATGTTTAACTTAAAATCGAGGGAAGGTCTAGTAAGACCATTTTTGCGTAGCTACTTTGGATCTGGTAGCAGCCCTAACTGACCCAAAAAGAATTTCCACCAGAATTAATGTACCTAAGTATGTTGGTACATACTTAGATTGATTGACGGCAAGTACCTCCATAAAACATTCTCAATGTCATACCTAAAATTGTACAATTACATTTCAAATGAAATTTCAAACTTTCTTAGATTTAAGAGGGTTCGCCATTCACAAAAGGAATAAAGACTTGGGACTGAGTTTAACCAAATTAAATTACGCACTACATAGATAATAATTATGAGCGTACTGTGTGTGTTAGGCACTATTTAATTGCAGTGTATCTTACAAAACGCGTATATTGCATGACATGAGCGTGGTGTCTGATGCAAGTCTAGCTGCAAGCAAACATTAATCTAACTCACGATATACTTCAATTGTAATGGACTTCTACTCAACTACACTCAAGAGCAATACAAACTGCTAATTTGTGATTATATTTTTTTATTGAAACGTTTAGTAAGTAAGGTACAATAGGTACATTATCTATATAAATACGAATAGTAACCACGTGTTGATTAATAAAAAAAATGTCCCAGCTGGCCAATTTCTATAATATTTTTTTTTGTAGATTCGCTTACATTTTTGATCTTATAGTATTGTATTAGTTTCACTTTAATCAAATGTCTTATGAAGTATCTTATCCACAATCCACATTAAACGATGAAATTATTTCAGCCACTTACACTTTACTTCAGAATCAGTTTTTAATCTTCACCAGCGTACCCAATATACCCAAATAAATTTTATTCGAACCACACTTCTATACCTTAGCAAAAAACCTACTTTGTATTTGCACCCCGGTCGCTCCATAAACCGTAGCCTTTATGTGATCTACGGGACTTCGCACAATACGGACTCGCTGAAGGAGAAAGACATAAGAAACGTTCAAGAATAAAAGAACATAAGACTCTTCGATAGAGCAGGACAAGATAGGGCGAGATCTGAATTCTTATGAGGCCCGCGTTGAATACTGAGCGTCAAGTGTCAGTTAGTTCGGGACATGGTAATAATATTTTCTTTTCGGCAATATGACAGCAACGTCGATTATTAGGTTAGGTTGTTGCGCGTGAGCGAAGAACTTGACTCGCTGTGGTTATTTTTGCCCTTAATTTTGTGTTACATAATTTAAGAAAATACATAAATATTATTTAAAAAGTAGGATTTAGTTCACTTTATATCAAATTAATGAATAAATTGATATAGGTACAATCAAGAAGAATATAAATAGGTAGCAATATAAAATAGCAACTCGGTGACGGGACTTCTTATATGTAGGTATGTAGATCCAGTAAGTACTGAAAAACAACATAATCATAGTTATGACAGAACGTTGATTTTACATCATCTAGAACAGCTTGGGGATGTTCTTAAGTTAGGTGGGTTCCTTAATCCTTAAAACTGAGTCAACACTGTAAGGTATTCCAGTTTGGTATGCCTACTTTATTTAAATTAGCAAGAAACCAATATTCCTGATAATTATTTATAAGCCATTCATGTCACAACTTTGATTAGGTTAATAAGGTAATCAATCAATATACCTAGCCATGGTAAGTGGTAGCGTAAATCAGCTTTAATAAGGACGTGTTTGTCTTAAATCCGTTGCTCTATATAATCCATACAAATTGCTTGTTTTCGTTAACGGCGTGCGAAGCACTCCCAATACACTCGTTGTGTGCTACCGTGCTATCAATTCACAGGCGTAGGATGGCCAGGTAAAAAGGGTTACAGAGACTGCCTCGTTTTTATGTGTAAAAATATGGTCATAATGTTAACTTTATTGCTGACGCCATAATTGAACTTCTGAATTTAATTTTGTATTGAGATAGTATAAAAATAATAATTAATTACTACAAGTTAATCTATTTCTATATTAATATTTTCTGTGAGAATCATCATCATATCAGCCCAAAGACGTCCACTGCTGAACATAAGCCTCCTCCAAAGATTGCCACAATTACCAGTCCTGCGCCTCCCGCTGCATGTTCTGTGGGAATATGGCGAAGTAAAAGGTTAAGTATTATTTTTTTTTGTAGAAAGTTTGGCCCCGCAAGGAATTAACTTCTAATTTGAGGCACAGTAATAGAAGGACCTTTCGATGTCCTTTTAAAAAAATAATAAAAACAATTTATTTCAGACCTGAAGTGATCCATAGAGTGCTAGTAATATAGCACAATATAATAACAATGTAATAAATAAAACTATGTTAGTAGTACTTATAATCTAAAAAAACACATTAAGCTTCTGCACCGTTATTCGAAACCTACATTAATATTTGAGAGAGGCAATCTTGTTTACTATGACGTGACGGTTGCTGATTTGACTATACTCTACTCTTTTTACCCCCTCTATCAGTTTCCTGTTCATGCCACCAGAGTAGGGCGTGCCCGCTCCCTCGTCATTGGTGTCTCGTTTACCGAGACGTACGGTTCAGTCACAAATTCATGGAATTTGTAAGTGAAATATATTTTCAAGTCTTAACGGTTTTACCGTTCGAATATAAAAATTTGTTATTAATCTTATTTTATTTTGCAGAGTTTTTGCAAAATGACGATGTCGGACACATCTAGTGCATCAAGCACTAGCTCATCGTCCGATTCAAGAGACTATACCTACTCCGGCATGGGAGCCGAAGGCGGCGTAACGATGCCATAGAACAAAACAGGTTAGCGGTATCCAGAATCTGTATTAGTGACATGTTGCAATCCATGAGTAATGTACCTTTCTCAGTCAAATGGGAAGATGAATTAGAGGGCAACGTGAGCGGCGAGATATATATAAGGCTAAAGAAATTTGAACCCACTGTTCTTAAAGAAAATGGTTTCACACTAAAGTTGCGTTTAACGATGTTTTAGAAGAACCATCCGTTCCAAAATACTCGCCCGCTCATGTTGACCTTATAATCTCTGTTCAACATTTTGACTCCGAAAACTGGACAAGCGTCCGAGATTCAGAGGTACATAAGCTTTGCTGCTCCCAACCGGCCTTTGTAGGCCTCGAGACAAATAACTAATTAAAGAATTTATGTTTTTGACGCATTAATAGCATGGTCTCGTACTGCTGATGAGCTGTCTCTTCAGGCGTTAGAAAATAAAATCAGATTTTTTTTTATGGAGGGTATTTTTTATAAGATCCCTAATGATGTTTTAACGACACGACATACTGGTCTTAAAATAGGTACGAGTGATAATCGTGAGAGTTTAAATCAATATATCTGTAATGATTGCAACTAACATGTCGTCACCGCGCTGACCTTATCCGAGATTGTATCCCCCGCTGCCTAAGTGTCAAAGAGTCCATAAGAAAGATACCCCGAGCTCACATAACTTTTATTGGAAAAACGCGGTGGTATTTCCTAAACTTTTTGGCCGGTCTGACCGCCAACCCAAAATAAGCCTGCTGCGCAAGCAAGTGCTAATCTATGTCGTGATGCTCAAAAAAGGCCCACGCAGGGCATTTATGACCAGTCTAACTGCTTTATGAATATGCTTAGACCATTCTTACAAAAATTTTGGCCGGTCTGACCGCCAACCCAAAATAAGCCTGCTGCGCAAGCAAGTGCTAATGTGTATTAATGCTCAAAAAGGGCCTATGCAGGTCATTTATGACCAGTCTAACTGCTTTATGAATACACCTAGACCTTTATTACAAATATTTTTCGGCCGGTCTGACCGCCAACCCAAAATAAGCCTGCTGCGCAAGCAAGTGCTAATCTATGTAGTAATGCTCAAAAAGAGCCAACACAGGGTATTTATGTTATGACCAATCTAACTGATTTATGAATATGACTAGACTCGTCTTACAAAAACTTTTGGCCGGACTCACCGCCAAACCAAAATAAGCCTGCTGCGCAAGCATGTGCTAATCTGTGTAGTTATTCCTAAAAAGGGCCCACACAGGGCCTTTATGACCAGTGTAACTGCTTCATGAATAGGCCTGGACCTTTCTTACAAAAACTTTGGCGCTGGTCTGAACGCCAACCCAAAATAAGCCTGCGGCGCAAGCAAGTGCTGATCTGGATAGTAATGCTCAAAAAGGGCCCACACAGGGTATTTATGACGAGTCAAACTACTCTATGAATATGCCTCGACTTTTCTTAAAATTGCCTGCACATGGCAATTATGACTTTTTACCAATGGGCTGGCGTGATCCCTTTCGCCCATCCAGAACAATTGCAAATAGCCAAGGTCAAGGAAAGCCTCGCCAGCGTAGCGTGGGCCCGAGACCCCAAGGCCCCAATGCCTATAAAAACACTACCCGACTAGGTCAAAACTTCCCACGCAGGGATTTAATCAAAAGAGGAAATTCTGACTGCAACAGTTTTCGAGCGGGTCAGTTTTTTTGGAAAGATGAGAATCATTAAATATTCAATCTCACTAATAAAATTGATTAAATCGTTTAGAAATTCGTTTTACCTAAGGCCCCCGTTAGCATTGCCAAATGCAGGAAACAATTTTGAGGCAGGCGTGCTATAACCAGCATATATATTACACTCCCAGTTTATGTCACGCCGATATTCCTAATCCCAAAAAGCGACGGATCTTTACGTCCAAAATTCAAATCTTAATTCTATACTTACCGATCGTAAAGTTCAAGTTGGTGAAAATTCACCGAATTTCAGGGTTCATTCAGCCCTCAGATTTGCTAGTAAAATTAGATCTGTCAAACGCCTATTTCCATCTGCCTGTCGCAGTCAGCGAGTCTGAATTTGTTTCAAAGCCTGATTTTTAACAGCTGCCGATGACCTACTTGCCTTAAGGTCATTTCTGACCAATTGGGTTGCCCACATCTTTCGAGTTTTAGTTAATTTAGACGTTTTTCTCCTAGCAAATCAGAACCTCGGCCTTTATTACGAAAAGCCTTAAAAACGGTGCGAATTCTAGAACATTTGGGCTGGCAGGTCAATCATGTTAAGTCTATCCTTACCCCTCGGAGCGCCATAGAATACCTGGAAAATTGTTGGTATCCTCATTCCAACAAAAAGTACTTCCCATTAAAGAAATGCTTGGCCCTGAAAATAAATGCCGTTTTTGAAGCGAAAATCCGCTTGTACAAACGAAATTCGAAGCATTGTGGGCTCCCTAAACTTTGCCCGTTTTCCAGTACCCCCGTGGCCATTTCAATCACAGAGCCCTGTTAGCATTTGGTGCGAGTCTCCTTCACCTGTCCATATATTGTCGATTCCCTATACGAGTATGTACTAATGGAAGCGCTGCTTGAACTATCATTGTGGATAAACAATGAAATAAATTTAATTGAAATGAATTGTGGATATAAAATGATGGGGGCAATAATAAGACAGGACAAGAAGAGTCAAGTCTCCATTCAAATCAATGAGAAATGCTCGCGATCCTAAATGCCCTAAAATGTTGTTGCCATTATTTAGCAAACTCTTCCATCAAAAAACAAGCGACGACAAGTTGGTAGTTGCCTTCCTGAGGAACGAAGGGGGAACTCTGTCATCCTCCCTAATGAATCTATGTTACAAGGTGTTTCATCTAGTAGACCAGTACAACATTAATTTTCTAATTCACTATCTCCCCGGTAAGTTCGATTGCGAAGCAGACCGCCTGTCTCGCCTGCCTGTCGTTTCCGAGTGAAATCTCCTTCTCCTACCCATAATAACAGTGAAAATATTTTCGAAAGGGACAGCCCGGAAGTACACCTCGTGTCGGCAAGGGCGTATGAAGTGCCTAATTATTATGTATCACTGGACGCGGCAAATGGTCAAGCCCAGTTTCACAATGCATTCAGTCGAACGTGGCGTTACCAGTTAGCTTGGATATTCCCATCACCATTCTAAATACCTCAAGTATTAGCACGCAATGAATACAGCGGTAGGAATTAACTTGATCGTAGCCCCCCGGTGGCTGATAGTTTTTTGGGAGAACTGATCTCAAAAATCGAGCCCTTGCCCCACCATTCACAATACTTGATCTAGATCAGGCCCTGATAGACACAGCCTCAGGTCATCCCCCGTCCCAAGCTCAGGAGTTGATCCTAGAAGCAGGAAAATGTGGGGATGGACAGAAAGCATAGAAAATTGGTCCCAACAACAAAAGAATTTATTACTTTCTAACTGGCGAAAATCATCGTTAAAAACTTATAAACACTCTTAGTATAAGTGGTGCTTATGGTCGTGTGGTCGCTCGTGGTCGTTAATGTGAATACACCCTCAGCAGCCGATTTTGTTAGATAAATAATTGACCTGGATCAAAAAGTAAGCTTGTCCTATTCGACCATAAATTTAAGTGTACAAATCAGCGATTGCTACCTTAACAGATCCTAATTTGCAGGTCAACCTAGCGTCACATACGCTTGTAAAATATTCATGAAAGGCTATTTCCAATGAAACTCCAAAAGTAAACAACGTAAATACGTACCTATACGGGATACCGGTACCTTAGTAGAATTACTTAAAAAGTGGTACTATCAATGAAAATAGCTTTTTAGGAATGTTCAAAACCTGCCTCTATCTTATTGTTGTTTGTTCAGGTCATAGGGTATATGACCTTAATTTACTATCTGTTAATAAAAACGATTGTTTTGTATCTTATACATCAATAATATTTTGGCCAATTTCTGGGTCAAAAACTGATTGTGCCTCTTAAATTATTAACGTATTTGTAAATGTTAATACTTAATTTACTACATTCTGTTAAGTACATTAAAGGAGTACGTTGCAAGAATCTAATTTTAGTTATGTATAGTTTAGTTAAATGTGTAAAATTACCAATACTCAAACAGGGTTCATGTGAACTATTATTATACAATAAGACCTTGTGTAACACATAATTATATACAATAAATGAATTATGAATTAAATACAGTCAGACTAGAATTTAACTCAAAATCAGGAAACCCTATTAATACATTGAATTAAAAACAGTTATTTGTTTGCATTTAACTCAAAACTTAAAATATATGGACTTGGACCCTATATTATTTGGTATGGTGACATTTGTAAGTCTGACAATGACGCAGGCACCCAAGCTAGTCCGGGTAGCTAGTGCATCCTGCAGTAGCTTCGAAAAATTGGGTACAAATCCTTCCGTTGGATGAAATCTTAGCTCGCGATAACTGACTCTCACAAAACACTATTTCTAACGTTTGCTGTAGAGAAATTCGACAATCAGCACCCATCTTAGCTGTAACTGAATGTTTTACTCCCGTTGATTATTCAATTTGAAAAATAATTGTAAGAAGATCTTATGGATTAGGAGCAAATGGTACCTAATCAATAAAAAATAGATACATTTTTAATTGATTTATTTATAATACATTACAATACAACATAATTAAAAAATCAAATTTTACATTGGGTCATTTTGGACTTACCACCAGTTAATTATTACAATTGAGTTTGGTCTGTTCTGTTGTAGATACATAATTACATATGTAACAATGTATTCAGGTTTAATACAAGCCTAGATTAAGTTGAAATAAGCTTATTTTTCAGTATTATTGTATGCTAAAGTTGTTTTTCAATAAACAGTATTATTGTATATTATGTGTTTTAATCCATATATCATAATATAAAAGAACCTTTTTATTCTTATCACACACAAATATGACAGTAACTTTACTAGTTACCTAATTGTTTTCACATGATTCACATTGGTGTCTTGCCACCAGGCGATAACAGACAGGTCTCAAATATTAATGTAGGTTTCGAATAACGGTGCAGAAGCTTAATAGCAGTGTTTTACCCTACAATAAAACACATATTAAGCGAAACACCTTATTCGAAACCTACACTTTATAATCCTGCCTGGCGGTTAAAATGCAATGTTCCATTCTCACAGTTACTTTTCACTAACTCACCACAAATTTTAGCACTTGCACTCCACTTCACCTTTGTGTAAGTTTTTGTGACGGTGGTGTATCTATCTATTATATCACTGTTTTGGTGGAACATTGCAAAACGGTAAATAAAACATTAAATTTGAGAACCAATGACGAGGGAGCTGGCACGCCCTACTCTGGTGGCATGAACAGGAAACTGATAGAGGGGGTAAAAAGAGTAGAGTATAGTCAAATCAGCAACCGTCACGTCATAGTAAACAAGATTGCCTCTCTCAAATATTAATGTAGGTTTCGAATAAGGTGTTTCGCTTAATATGTGTTTTATTGTAGGGTAAAACACTGCTATTAATGTTCTATTTGGCTCTGCCAATAACTACGTCCAGCCAACACTTAGTTATCGGGCAGTGCCACCGTTCATCCAACGCCCTTAGGAGACCATTACTGCTGCCGCGCACCGCACTCGCTTCATGAGGGACGCAATTCTTTTTCGTCTGACGGCGAAAAAGTCGTCCGTTTGAGCCTCGGCTAACATTCCCGATGCGCTGCAATATTTAGGCAGGGTCCCCTTTAATATGCCTAGTATTAATAATAACGTAAATACATTATGCGTAATCGTTTATGCGAAATTATGCTTTTGCCACTTAAATAGTATGTTTACGTAACAACGCTATGCCAATTTGAAGTATGCGTAATACATTATGCGAATTAATATAGAATCATGTAGGCATCCTCAATAGCATCCTAAGGGCGTTGTTGTACTGAACCCTCAATACATTGTACGCTCTTTGTGTAAAACTCACCCACATACTGCACGTGTAGAATATCCTTTTGTTCGCGGAGGCACAACTACCAAACAAATTACTTAATAAACCACAACTGGAAATAACGTATTTATTTAAAAAGACTTTGGATAATCATGGTACGGTCATGTAAAAAAAAACATGTAGTGTACTTTTTTAGTTCCTTTTATTTGACGTAAAAAATACATTTTACAACATTTACACCTGCAACAGAAATATTTACAAAAGATTACATAAGAATACTATGTTTGTGTAAATATAATTATGTCATACGTCATTGAACGATGTCGACGACTACGACGAACGAAGATGTTGCATCTACTACGACCTCATTTGCCATTTACTACTCTATTAAAAAAAAGTAGTAAACATACGTTCGTAAATGTTTTTTTCTACTCCTGACCTTTTTTTGCTAGTTACATAGCTACGCACACTATTGTAAAGATAATACATAATTACATCTGTCATAAGTCTATAGTCTATTTCTCAAAAACGCACTCTCAGCCGGTAACGTAATGTCGGAGCGTTGTTCGGAAAGAGAAGGCATGCGGATATATGGGCGTCTCTCGCTGCCAGACGTCGTCACTTTCCGAAAAGACTCAAAAACGTACTGCGATCTGCCACAGACTGCCACATCACGCACATGATGGACGCCATATTGGATTTGTTCCCATCTTCGAGTTTTTACACAGCTACCAACATTAGTTCGAGATTATTTATTACAATAATTACAATTATTAACTAAATATTTAGAAAATAGAATTAAAATTAGTTTTTTCAATTATTTTAATTTTTATATTATATTTTTGTACCTATAACTAATTTCATATTACGCAAAAGTATTTTTATCACAGGCAAGTAAGCACGATTTTAAAAGCAAAGTTATCCATAGACAAATGACAGCTGCATTAAAAAAAACCTTCCCGCTTTCCGCTAGCAGTTGAAAGTCCTGCCGCGAACTCCGACATTAAGTTTCGATCATTTGTCTCTGTCACTTGAACAAAATTATTATTAGAGTAACAGAGACGGATGCTCGACTTTTGCGAATTTCGAAGTTAGTGGACGACCCCCAGTTCAGTATAGCGCTCGGTTTGATTTGAGTCGATTTGCATTAAAGTTTGTGCAGTGCCTAAACTCTATCTAAAATATGAGTTTTTTATCATTAATTTCTAATGTTCTGCCTGCTATTCTTGGGAATGCAGGTAGGGATGAGCTATCAATGTTATATTAGTTATACAAACTATGACTTATTGGTGACAACTGGAATACGTGTGTGGCGCTCAGTAATATAGGATATTTTATGAGTTCTGTGTATGCTATGCCTCTTAGTCGTAGAAAAAGTATAGTATGCAACGTTGTATTACTAGTTCAAAAAATGCTCGCGACGTCTTAAATTGCGATACTCGCCCTTCGGGCTCGTATCGCAACTCACGCCGCTCGCACTTTTTTACCCTTATAATACCACTATTGCATAAAATACTATTTTTTAACGTGACGCACAACAACGATAGAACATTTATAATACGAAAGTTTATTGCTCTTAATACCTATCCTGTAAATGATGCCATATGGACTTCAAATGTTATGAACATCGACTTTTATGGAATTACGAATAATTATGAGCTACAAACTTTGGCCCACCAATTTATAGCTGGCGATTATATGATTAACAAATTATGACCTACAACATTATGCACTTCAAAAAAGAGACCCGAAATCGAGGCAAATATATTATTTAAATTTCCTGTTTGACATCCCGATAATATAAATTATATTGTCAACATGAAATCTTGTATTTTATTTAAAATTTTGTTACAAAAAAAGTTTTAAATAAAAAGAAATACAGGATCCAAGCAAAAAGCTAAATTTTGGTGAACGTTGCCGTTACATAGGGCTCGTGGGACCAATGTCTACGCCGATGTATAAGTCAGCCGTGACGTGTAGTCTCCCTACATTGATTACAAAAAGAATCAAATTAAATTTAGCCTTACTACAAAGCTATATGGTCGGAAACAAAATGTTTTTAAGGATATCTAAAATTCGGTTTCTTATTTCTAGATAGCTATAAGGACTCTACGGCCCTCTGTGTATGTTTATTTTATCACATATGTGCACTTTGTATTAAGTGTGTTAACTTACATGTAAGAAAACATTTAATGTACATTAATTAACATACGATTTCTACAAGGCTCAATTTTACGAAATAATTTATTAAACATTATTTTGAGTATTTTACAGCTGAATTCGCTTATACTATCTTAAAACAGTCCGTAAAAAACGTAAACATATTTTTTGGGTAGTTATATGATTTATTGTCTCACCGACCAGATACAAAGCCACCTGGATTATATTAGTGAACAACCTATCATTAACCTACTTTGTTTGATCGTGTCATATTTTCATCTACCCTCAACTGCATTAAAGAGCGGTAAAATTTGTTTGCATTCATTCAAATACCTAAAATAACCGTCTTTACCTGTCAATAGCTTTACAATTTATTTTAAATCTATAATGTTTTCACAGCTATCATAAATATCAACATGAAACGCGCAATCGCGCCAGACGGTCAAAATGGCTATGATCTACGCTGCAAGTTTGTCGTTGACTTTGTATCATGTCCATTGCATTTTCAGAGCGAACACAACCACGAATGCATGTATTTACGACTATTTCATACAAAAATGAACTGTATCTCATACAGGATAAGACCTACTAGAGCGCAATTAAATGTTTCATGTTATTGCTTCGCAACGTTAACGTTAGCTCTGAAACAAAGAAAATTAAACTCTAAGTTGGGAATGACTTGGAACAATACCTTGGTTTTGGCAAGGTAGTCGAGTATATAGCTGACCGCATTGCATCAATCATCGTACATATACGTTACATGGCTATTTAAAAGGTTTGCTCTCACGACGACTTTATTTTTGAAAACTTAAAAAAAATTAAGTACTTTTATACTCTAAAATCTGAAATCGAATTGGAGATGAAAAATGTAAACAAATGGGATACTAACTTAGTACAAAAACATATTCGCGAGAGGTACTACGAGTAATAGTACATTGTGTATTAAGGGCTTTACTTCACACGAGTTCATAAATGTTGTACCGCCCGTAGCATACACAATGCTGTGAGGCAAAAAAGTAAATAAAAAAATATTTTCACAAAACGACTCTAAAATGGTCTAAATCATTTCTCAAAATCAGAGATGACTTCAATTTATCATTTTTATAACAGAAATCCCGGCGCGGAGCGCCCTCCGCTCGCCTGCGTAGGGCGGCGGGCGCCGCGCTAGTGCTACGTAATGCTGTATGAATTGCCTTGATTGCCCTAGGGCGTAAAGACTCATCTACGGCGCGCATCGCCGCAGCGCATTGGCGCACTTACTGAACAGTAGTGATGAAAAAATCATTAAAATATTAATGAAGAGACCCTATTTAAAGCTATATAATATCGTATGACTGGTTAATTTTAAAAGCAAATACAATTTTATTATCATACAGGTTCCAATTTATTTTGTTTTAATAGCTAAATAAATAAATTAATTAATAAAGCGTAAGATGTTTCATGTAGGTATCACTACATGGTACCACTGGTACCTACTGGTGAGAACTTCTCATCAGTACCACTGGTACTGATGAAAAGTTTTAAATATTTCGTTCACAGATGGGTATAGTGTATACTAATAACTACATACCTACATAGCTAAAAGCCGAGCTTTGGATGTGCTCGCGTAGTTTTTCACTCTGGCATGGAATTATTCAAGCTCTAAATCAGATAAGATCAAATGGTCCGAAAAAACTTCAAATAATGGAATTTAAGAATTAAATTATTATAATAAAACCGACTTGAAAAAAGAAGGAGGTTCTCAATTCGACTGTATCTCTTTTTATATTTGTCGCCTCAGAAATTTCGAGTGGGACAACCGATTTAGATGATTATTTTTTCATTTGAAAGCTGATGCTTTCCGATTGGCCCCATTTTAATTTTGGTCCGGTTCTGACAATGGCATCTAGGAGAAAAACATATGAGTCTTAAATTTGCATTAAGTATGTGCACGACAAATGGACGAATAACTCAATATCACGCAAATCGACATGGTCTTGTTGGTGTGAACTTTACTACTCGTATACCCAGAATAATAAAATAAGAAAACAAAATTTTAATTTAAGTAGGAACATTATTAAGATTAAGAATTACTTTTACCACAATATCGAGCTATATTTCGTTGTGTCTTCAGTCGTAGAATATTTTGGCTGTTCCACTTAGATACCCAAGATGGCTCCCCATTACTCACCAAAGTTACCTATTGAAAGGCATGAAAGTAAAAGCCTTCTAGCATCTTAGACATCATAAAATGAAAGCCAAACCCAATTTCAACCTTATATTTCAGCATAGAAAGAAGTATATTTCGATTCGACGTAAATGAAATAGTCATAAAGTTATCGCGTTGTATCGCACCTAACCGGGATTTTTACGTAATTTTAAGTAAAGTTTTTACGACGCTTTGCGCTGCCCAATTTAAGTTTGTCCATTGTTGATTCGTTTTATACCTAATGAGTTTTGTTTAGATTACTGTGGAAAATGTACATTTTTGGGTAATATCTAATATTGTTTGAAGGTTAGATTTACATGTATTTGTAGCAACATTGCCACCGTTGTAATACTCTTGTTGATAATAAGAGACAATCATATTATATGTATTACTTAATTAGCACGGGGAATGTTATATTTATACGTATCATATATTATATGTCTCACGAAAGTTTAAATTCAACTATATAAACAACTTCTTTGTCCTTCAAGGACAGTAGGCGAAATAGGTTTTGAAACTCTTGAGCAAGCGCAAAGTAATTTCATACGAATATAAATTTTGTTGCATGCTAGTCAATAAGATTGATTTTATACAATATAATATTTCTCCATCGTGTGGTCGCTATTTTCATTCAAACTAGTATATTCATACAATACTTACATTTATTATCGGAAATACTTATTTTTTTTTACAATATTAGTAACATAACTCTATTATTTCCATTTTAAAACATTAATTTTTATGTCAAGTCGCCTTTATCCAATATTAACAAAATAAAATCTCTAATAATCGTTTTTTTTTAAATCCAGCTACCCGCGGCTTGCCGCCAATATTATTGGGTTAACAAGTTGTGTTACGACTTATAGCATGTCACTGCCACTATGGATATGGCATTACAGATACCTAAATCATTATCATCAGCGCTGCCGTAATAAGTTTACATCATCATCATCATCATTATTTCAGCCACAAGACGTCCACTGCTGAACATAGGCCTCCCCTCTAGACCTCCACATGTACCGGTTAGATGCGACCTGCATCCAGCGTGTCCCGGCGACCTTCACAAGGTCGTCTGTCCATCTTGTGGGTGGACGTCCTACAGTTATAAGTTTACAGCTTGCATAATATTATTCACACTAAGTCTAAGGCCGCACTGATGTCATAGAATATTTTATACACATACTGTGGAAACTTAATCTTAATATATTAAGTCCAACAATCGAACGTGAATTTTTGAACAAATATCGTATATAATTTTGATAGCTACTTTATATGCCCAGTCTGTAAGACAAAGATACACCCGCAGCCTTTGGTGACGTCACGTGAGTCGTATAAAACCAATTCCGATAACGCTTCAATCATTTACAATGTTTATTTTAATGCCGTCGTCCTCGGAAGTGGACAATTTCCACAGCATGTTACAGTTGCGACGGAGAGCTTCAGCGATTGGTACAAGATACGGACGGAAGGTATTACATGAACAGGGAAAACGAATGATTAAGCCATTAAGGGTACACAACCACGTTTGAGATGCGTTTTTGACAATTTATTACCCGGGCTGATACTACAAAACAAATAATTAGGACGTCCGCTCACAAGCTGGACAGACGAGACGACTTTCTGAAGATCGTCGGGAGACGCTGGATGCAGTCGCTTCCAAACGGTGTATGTGGAGGCCCAAATGGGAGGCCTATGTTCAGCACTAGACGTCTTATGACAGAAATGATAATGATGATGATGATGAAATAATTACAACAATTTTGAGATTGATTGAAGCGGTCTTATTATTTTCTGTGGGAATATGGCACGGTAAAAAGTTAAGTGTTAAGGCCCGGCCACGACATTGCGGCTGTCCCAAATCAAAACCTAGCAAGGGACATTTTTTGTGAAAATACGTTTTTTTAATGTATCTGCCCCAAATGTTGAGCTGCGTCTAATGCAAAAACACCTATATTTCTATCTCAATTAGAACCAAAGTTACGAGACCCACCAAACCTAGCAAGGGCATTTCTTACATGCCACCAACATATTCAAAATCCTAGTAAGTAACATTTTCAAGTCCAAAAACCTGGCAACTGCAAGCTATACCAGGTTTTTGAGTTTGTAAATGGAACACACTAGATTTTTGAATATGGAAATTGTCCCTTACTAGGTTTTTGATTTTAATAATTGCCGAAGGGTCGTACAAGGAATTCAAATATAACAATAAATAAGACCTATCAAGTCAGTAATGAGTGAAGTTTGCGTTCTAATGGTCGCCCCTCCCGCGCTCCTTGCCTACGGTTTTTGTCACCGCCCCGCGGGTGTCGTAAGAGTCGACTGAGGAATTGAATTGATATTGACCATTTATTTATCGACGATCGATGACGGGCAGCAGCGTCATCAAAGTGGCCAAAATATTAATAATATTCACTAAAAGTGTTAGTGAACTCAAGGCTTAAGGTTTTAAGTTGGTGACGAGACCAAGATTGTGTTCTAAAAGTGCGCGATTATGGAATTATGCAATTATTTAGGCTTTGTTTACAATTATTTTAGTTTCTACTGGCGATTGGTATAGGGCGTTTTGGTTGTTAACCGACGAAGAACCGACCAAAAAATTGTACTTTTTGATAATAAACATAATTGGATCTTCGATAATTCATAACGTCACTATCATTACGTGCATTATTTGTCGGTATTGTCCGTTGTCTCTCTATGGAAGAACCCTGGACAAATTATCAGAAGCTTCAAATTACGACGAAGGTACTGATAAAACAAATCAAATAATAATCAGTACTTGTTGCTATTGTATTGTATCTGTTATTTCATTCCACAATTCGACATCAAATGTGCATATTTTGCGTGGTCCCGACGCTGGCCCAGTACTTGTTGGGGACTTCACATACACACTTAAATTTCTTTGCAGGTGTATGCAGGTTTCCTCACAATGTTTTCCTTCACCGTAAAGCTCTTGTGAATATCAAATGATATTTCGTACAAAAGTTTTTGAAAAACACATTGCGGATTTGAATGTTTATTGCCGTTTTATTATTTTCGCTGGTAAGCCAAAAGTCACGTGTGTAGTAATGTTTATAGGTACACGTGATATTCGAATGGTATGCACATGCATACACTCGTAGCCGAAGATGATACCCAAATTTTCTCCTATCAGGATCGAAAGAGCTCGCGATTCTTAGTGGAAATCATATTAAAACTTACAAAAACAAAAAACAAGTGCAAGACAACTTTAAAAAAAAATAGGTCATTATGGCAATGAACCTACTAGGGGAAGCTTATGTCCAGTAGTGGACATTTATCGGCTTAGAATGATGTTTTTGGGAAGTTTCAATGAGGAGTCATTTGTTAGTACTTTGCAGCGAACCTCAGCGGGAAAGAACTATTAATTTGAAATTATTGACTAAGGTAGTCAATAATTTCAAAATAACTATAATTTCCTAGATTGCAATTAAATAGGGTGCTTTGGGGTAATTTCAAAAGTCGTCTTATTTCGATTTACCATAAAACGTACCATTATTTTTATCATTATCAAGATTTATTCCGAAATTACCCGAGCATTTCTGTAGTTTGAAATTACCCCAATGCACTATACTGCATAATTACCTTAGGTACTATTAAAATGGTAATCCTAATCCGAATTTCAAAGTGGAAATTTGCTTGATTTTATATTTGAAATGTAAGAGTTTACTGCTTACAAGCCGTAAAATGTACCATTTTTGTACCACTTGCTAGGTTTCAGTTTTGTAATTGACATAACATTTCTTTTATTTTTTGTAATCAGTTGTTAGTAAGGCACATAAAAGTTCCAAATAGATACATATATTAATTTTCAATAGTTTGTCTTATAAAGCAAGTTATACTTCTTTATATAAAACCAAGTCCTGTGAGATAAAGGTCTCTGCTACAATTTTTTTTAACAAAATGTTTGTTTGTTTCTCCTGTAAAATTTCGCTAAATACACTTACTAGGCTTTGATCTGGGACAGCCGATTGGTCTAAGGCGACCAGCGGCGAGCGAATCCATGAGTTGGAGCGAGATGCCGATATGGGTACATCTTGCACGTATGGTTTTCCGCTAAGCCGGTCGCCTTAGACCAATGTCGTGGCCGCGGCATTATGCCTATTCTTTTCTTGAACAATAACGACATTTTTGGTATTAGGAGAAAATAAACGGGATTTTTAATAATTTCAAATGAACAGACACGTCAAAAAAACAAGTAGGTAAGTGCAGCGAATGCATTGTGGTCAATCAAATGCCGTAAGGTATTTCATATCAAGCGACATTCTCAAAGGACTGCAGCGCGTTTTATCCGGCGGAATGACCGCATTCAGTTTGGACTGAATATGATTGTGTTGTCACAAAATAGAGGATCGCTGGAGGGAATGCGATCGGTATCGCTTAAACCTTAACCCGCTTCATGGACTGCGGCGTTACCATAAAGAGACCGCTTTATGGTCCCACTTCCGTAGCTCCAGTACAGTACACATATAAACTCTGTACATCGCGCCGAATGTAGTGTTGACTCCGCACACGTGCGTTTAGATAGAGGAGTACAGTTAGAGTTTGTTCAGTAACTGAATGCACGTGACATGTACAGACACGCCTTGATGCCAGACGCCTTCACTTTCCATATACACTGATAGAAAGATACTTTAAACATGATTAGATTTTTATATAGGGACAAATTTCCAGCGATATTAGGTGATGAACGATATCTAGGTAAATTGTAGTTATAGGTTTCCGTAGTCAATTATGAACCAGTATTAGTTATACATATAGCGGCAGAGATAATTCATAGTAGGTACTTACATTATTACGCACTGGAAAGATAAAGTGCTTACCTAGTTACCTATGTTTTGAAACTCAATGGCACTTAGGTCATTTCGTAGTTGATCACGAGAACGACGCATCTAATAATAATAATATATTTTAGCTTTAGCTTTGTAGGTAAGGATGAAAATGTACCTGTTAGATAATGTTCTGTTGAACTTTAAACAACAAAGAAAAATTACGGACCTTGGTTGGACTTGGCCTTCTATTTCCAACTTTGTAGTATACGACACCCTCTGTTCGAGTGTTCCATTCGAGCAAATAATATATTTTCAATTCAAGCTAGGACAAATACCTACTTTGCGTTATTGTCCGTAGTATAGTGAATGACCAGAAATAATACAGGCATTACTGGTGTAACGTTAGTGAGGGCTATTGCAACGCAAAAAGCCTCCCAAAAAGTCGTCATACTCTCTGGTTTATATATTTTTATTTAATTTGTTTATGTTGATTTAAATTTTCACGATTATCACTCATATTTTAAACGTAAGTTTACGTGATTAAGACCCGTTAGTCTTTAATTTGTTTGTCTGTTTAGATACAAAATTAGGAACGTGGTTTTCCCCGCTACCATCTACTGTAAACTATAACGATGCAGGTAATTTGACATCGGCTTCTGGAAACATCTTTGATTCCGACCAACCAAATGTTGTTGACAGATATTTCCCTGTGATATCACTATTGCCTATTATTTAAAAAAGTAGGGAACTTAATTATTTGGAACAATATTTTGATAGGTACTTTGAGTTTTAGTTCACACACACATGTTTAAAAAGATAAACTACATATCCACTCATTTGCTTTGAAATTTTGGATGAGCTTTACTCCTATGTAAAATAAGAGTGACCGCTGGTAACCACAATTACCAAAAGCAATAATTGAATATCTACTATTTTGACAGCTTTTTTTTTTAAATAAAGAAACTTTATTTTCTAACCCTTATACTGCCACTTTGTCGCCTTTATTAAAATGTACCTATACAAAATTTCTGGTACTGACGGTTGCTGAGGTATCCTGCGGACATTGCAGATAGGCATGGCGAAACTATAAGGGTTCCTAGTTCCTGGTTGACTACGGAACCCTAAAAACGTGTTATTAATTGACTTTCAAATGGCTTAACCCTTAATTCGATACCGGGTAAAATACTAGACATCCAAAACACAAAAATCTACACAAGAAACCAAAACGCTGAAGCGAAAACTAAGCAGTGTAAGTGTATTGCATAATGATTATTATTCTGAAAAAAAATGTGTCGAGCCAACAGAAACGCTAGTTTGTGATAAATCGCCGCCAAGATACCCAATTGGGAAGGACACGTCGCCCGGCCTAACGTTAACAATTTTTTTTTTCGTAATTTTGTATGATAAGGTATTGTTTAATTTGCACATCTATTTAACTAAATACTTGAAGTACATATTTCTGTTTACTCGAAACTTCTAACACAGTTCATCGATGAGTTTATTACTTGCAAAGTAGAATGTCTAGTATTTTTCCCGTTAGCAACTACGCCATGTTTTATGTTGTTGTTGCTATGTCCAGTATTTTTCCCGTTGCCAATGATACGGTGTTTTAACTATGTCCAGTATTTTTCTCGTTGTCAATGTTGCCGTGCTTCATCAACACATTATAATTTCAAGTAAAACCACTCAAATGAAATGAAAATGGGACACTTTTTATGTAAAAACCAGTACTAAGTGACCTGCAATAACATCTAATATCATAATATTGCTATATGGGCATTTTTTTTACATACTACTCATAACGACGTAGGTACTAATAACGAAATAGATCTTCGCACTCAATGAGCTCTTGCTGCCCATTATATCAAAGAATTATTAATATATTTATATATTATTTTTATGTATGTATTTCTAATAAAGCTGTGTGATTTCAAGTCAAAAAAAAGTTTCCTAGATGCCGAAAACTCAGACGAGGAAGATGCTGCACAGCAGTACAGAAAACAGCATATTTTCAGTGACTCCCAGTATTGATTTTTCATTGGAGCGACTTAGTTTACTCGGAGAAGAGTCCAACAAACATGTAAACAAAAGTCAATCTGAAAAAAGTTTTGCTTCCCGTATGATAAGGACATCATTAGGATATCGCTGTTGATGATGAGCCAAGTAAACTGAGCCGCTCTAAATGCATTAATTTTACTAAATTGTGAACCTAAATCGTAGAACCTGTGAACTACAAATGGAAAAAAGATACACTGAAATCAAAGGCTGACATAGAACCAGGTGAATTTATATTTACCATTTATAAAAACTTATATTATTCTATGTCAGCCTTGAATTTCAGTGTCCCTTTTTTTTCATTTGTAGTCCACAAGTTCTAAGATATTACTACTTACTTATTGAAATTATAAGTTTTTTAATAAGGATTTTGACATAAAATATCTTGTTTCATATAATATATGTAAAAAATAAATATATATATAATAAACTAAATTAACCGTAGAATTGGCAATGGCAAAAATACTGGACGTTCAAGCCCAATACCTATTCACTGCATACTTGGCAACGTGCAACATACTTGACATATGATTTCTGAAAAACTATCCATAAGCGATTTTTTTTATTAATTTTCTGTTATTTAAAATCATAGAAATAGGCATAAAAACTATAGTTTTATGTATTTTTTCAAAAAAAGTGTCGTTGTCGATTTAAGGGTTAAAACAATCGAATACCTCAGTATCTAAAAATAAATCCTTAGAATCTGTCTATCACTGTTTACAGTGGTTTTCAAAGTAATTCAAACCGTCGCTTAGGTGTAGGTAAATGATCTTAGGTAAATCTACTGACTTATTTAGAAGATTAGAAGTCACATAAAAATGAAGTATAAGAATTGGCGAATCGAATACAGGTACCTACATCCTTTTGTGTAGTTTGTTCATAGCAGCGAATCTAAATCGTGCTAGCTATTCGTTCAACTGGCCATTCGTTCACGGTCTTTCGTTCAATCGGCTCATTGGACCGGTGCTGCTGAGTCGCCACTGTTTGTCTTCATTCAATCGAATGCCGCTTGTTCATTCCGTGATTGGAAATTGAAATTCGAGGTTTTGTCAAAGAATTCCCTTTGAACGTCGCATTGAAAATTATTGTTATTTTATTAGACTTCTCATTGCAATTTATCAGTCAATTCTAATCTATTGCATTTCATCGTGGGGTGGTACTGTTAAAACTTCACTAATTACTAAACCTAGAAAGCTAGGAAGTTACTTTTTGGCCTTTTCTATACCTACCATACTGACTAATAAAAAAAACTGAAGTTCTAACTGTATGTCAATTATTTATACAGTGTATTAACAGCATGCAGGCTTTTATTAAAACCAAGTATTGAGATTTTTTTTCCAGACATTTAGTACGTACTCCTGGTTTAGGCGTATTAGATTATTGTGTATCATACAAACATGCTTTAATGACAACATTTTCATCAAATCTTAAACCATCCAGGTTATTTAAAATTGTCTCTCTTCGCTCTCGCTTCGTACCGTACGTACTCGTATCGTACGTTATTTAAAAATGGTTATCAAGTGTATTTGGGATAATGAAATGTGAAAAAAAAATTAATGGTGCGTGCTAAGTGTGATCCGTTTGAGAAGCGTTTGAGGCCGGTAAAAAAGTTAAAGCTGGAGTTATTCCAAAACATTTGTTCTGAATGTAATATAAAAGTGTGTCATTCATAAAATATAATGAGAACTGTAGAACATAACTACTTGTTTTACTATGTTTGTACTGTATTTGGATTTATTGTACACAGGGTACAAGTCGATAAAAATATGCACATAACGGACTAAATTTACAAATACAAAATAATATGAAACCTAACAAAAGAGTAAATGCAGGTCATATTAACCGAGACCTTTATTCAAATTCAGCCCTCATCTTTGGAAGCGTTTCATTATTCATTTAGAAATAAATCTCACTTCAGCGAGGACTTTGAAGCCGGTCATCAATAAAATAAATAGCAAGTATCTTCATTCTTCATTGACAGGATTTCGGATTTACCATTAATGGTCATTAATGAAAATTATCACTTTCTTACAGGCCGTGGTAAGCTGACTTTTATTATATATGTAGCTTCTGTTTATGGTGCGATATATTTTTTAAACATATGTCTAACGGATATTTATTATTAAACCTACTTAAACTTACTTTAAAACATGACACAAGATGATAATACATAAATTTATCAATGATAGAACAAAATTTGATATTTTGATTGTGAAAAACGCACCATGAGGTGACCTTACCGGGATTCGAACCCAAGACTGAGTTTTGTAAGCAAGGACACTTTAGACTATAGGCTAGTACCGAGCAATCATTTTAATTATGGTACATATGTACATATGTGCCTATAGGTACATTTTTACGATATGTTTTCGTTATGCGCAATATTTCTCAGACTGTGACCGATATATTCCATACATGAACTTTCAAAAGGGAAGCGACAGATTGCGATAACAGTGTGCAATAGACTTCGTGCCTATTCAGGCCTGTGACACAGTAGATAATAGAAAAACAGGAAAGTAAGAGCGGTGTAAGTAAGCCCTACTTGTATACTCATTAGTTAGGCTGCTAACACGAAGTTAAACCTATCAAGAATGCATGGACTTAACCACTTACCCTGTTTTTCTAGATATCATTCATATCAAGTTAAATCATCGAACCAGCGACAAGGTACTTCCTGGTCCAATTTGATATACGTATTGTTAAGATTTCATTGCGAGTTTGACAAAATAGTTATTTATTATACAAAGGGGCAAAGTTGTTGTTTAACTGTCGTGTCAATATTGAGATCTGAGATAGAAAAAGATTCCGAAATTGAGCCACGAGCGGTCAAGCGAAGCGAGCGGTTCAAAAACTGGAATCTTGAGCACTGCGAAGGTGTCAAGGCACGAGAGTTGAACAAACTTTGCCGCCAAGTGTAATACAACGTTTTTCCCCTCACTATCGCGAGAAAATATGATTACAAATCTCATCCAAATGTAAATTAACATAAAGAAACCATTTAAAACTCAATGTCGAAACGTATCGTAGAGTAGAGTTACTCCTGGTACTTAAGTATAGACAATGGCTTACAGCTCCGATTGCGCATGTTTACTACGGTCATACGGATTCACTTATACTAGGCAGTAGTGGGCCATAGGAATTAGAGCAAAGTAATAGTACATTACTACCGAGGCCGGGAAGTGACTGGTTGCCAGCCGAATATATGTAGACGGCCGAGCGAAGCGAGGCCGCATAGTATTCGGACGGCAACATGTCACTTCATGGCCGAGGTATGTATAATGCCTTTCTCAAACATGCAATGAAATGAAACAAAAAAATGTATCTTCTTTCTAAGAAATTATAAGTTAACTACCGTCAAATGCGCCAACATTGCCACCACGGGAAAGTTTGCCCGTATCGCAATTTTTTTACAAATCGGTTTGTGGGGTAAATTTAATCAGAGTTCGGGCAACTCCACTATTTTTAGTAGAAACTAGGTTATATGGGTGGCAACACTGCGCATCATATTTGCAGCTAACGTCAATCACTAGCTTGTTCCAACTCGTTGAGTGCAGTGCGTTATTTGGCGGGCAAATTCTTAGTGAAGTTTCAAGGTGAATTGTGCAAAATGGGGAAGACGCTGGTAGGTAAAACTCATGTCATGTAATAAAATAAGACGTGTAGATTGTTTTCCTGTTAATAAAGTTACTAAAAGCCTATTATTAACGGAGTTATTCTCTTAGAGAATGTTACCCAGCCATGTAGCAGCCGGTCATTGTAAACTTTGCCCATCGCCAAAAACGTCCTAGGGTTGTCACCTCGTTGTATTTACCAGCCTTTACGAATAAAAGAGGTTATTGTTTTATAAACGAATATTTACATCGTACTTTTGTTTTTATTCTTTTTACACTACGAGTATTATCAACAGACTTTAATATGAAAAGGAAAGTGTTCTCAATTCGTGTGTATTATTATTATTTGTATCTCTCTTTCATCACGGGCCTATAAATCCCGGTCTTTTGATAGGCTTGCGTGGGGATACAGATCCAACACGTAGAGGCCCTTTGGAGAAATTTGCTGTGTTTTACACCTGCTGCAACCCATTCACGGGCACAAAAAGAGATATCCGTAAAATAGAGTACCGATCCCAGAAGGCATATAGAGGCTATTGGAGATTATATGGAAAAGACTAGTAGGTTATGGTGATGAAGGTTGGATGGATGATTGGTAGGAGGTAGTACTTACTTAAAATATATTTACCTTAACGCTTTACACAAATTAACTCAAAAGTCACAACCCTAACACTTTTGAAATCTCAGGTGCCGTTTGTATGGGAAAGGGAAAAAACTGCCAGGTAACATTGCCCACTTGATTTATTCAAAAATTTACACAGTTATCGCCGAGTTGTTTACAGGAAACGGTAGTATTGCCCGTAAGCTAGGTGTGATTCTTGTTTCAAAGCTATACGAGCTATATTTCAGTGCAAAATAGACGTGGGCAATGTTGGCCAAAAGTCCGGATAACTTTACCCGCCATCAAAATCGCAAAAAATATAAATAAAATGATGATTTAAAAATTTTTATGAGACACAGACAACTGCACTTGATCACAATATACCTGTTAAGCCAAAAAAAGTAGTAGGCTTTCAAAGTTTTTTTTTGAGAAATTCGTGTTTTTTTGAAAAAAGCGGGCAAAGATAGGGCATTTGACGGTACATAACTAAGTCTTTGAAACACAACTAAAGTCAAATACGACACCGACACCTCATTTTTTTTTTAAGATTGACCTGTTTGAAAGTTGCAAATTTTTACTTTTAAAAAGCGGTATTAGACGACGCGGTCGGTTGGGTCCAATTAATCGCATGCGATGATCGGGGCCGACGGATCGCGCCGTATAATACTGCTTTTTAAATATTATTTTGAGCAGTTATTGTACATTTATTTTAAATTATATAATTTAAATACCTAATTATAACTGCAAAAATTTGCCAATCATTTTTTTTATAGTTATTTATTACTTACAGATAATTATTGGCTAAAAGCCAGGGAGGGAAAAATATATTAGTTTACAGTTTAAACATTCCCTTTCTTTTTCAAAATATAATAGATATCAATCTATGAATAAATTAATTATCAAATGGTTTTATTGAATTCTTTATCAAATCCTAGCTTATTCCTGGCTACTTTAATACACTTTTGCAACAAATTAGAATATAAACCGATGTTTTTCCGAGTCGCCTAAGTTCCTAAAGTATAATTAATTGAGTACTTACTGGATAATTCTCATTTTAACCTAGCAATACTGCCGTTATAAAAACAAAAAAGGTACTAGTTCAATAAAAATGTAACATCGGGCATGATTTTATTAGAAGAGTAATAATTACTTACTGTTTTGTTTCTATAAACTAAGGCTGAATATAGGTCTCGACTCTCGCTTGAATGGCAGAACGGGACAAAACGTTTCTTTATTTCATTAGAATGCATTCACGGGGCATCTATTGTGGAGGCGTGGTATCGTCTGATATTTACCTAGAAGACTTGCCATTTTTAAAGAAACAGATATCATACTCATACTCATTTATTCATAATATTAAAATATTACATGTCAACATTTTATCATTCTAAGAATACAATTCATGGTATAAATTCAATTTGTGTAAATTAATAGTTATTGGTATAGCTAATAATAATAAAAATATATAATATATTTATAGGTATGGTATGTCATCAGAGTAAATTAGATAAACATTCTTAATCATTATTTATTTTGTAGGTTCATACGTCGTAAAATTCATTCACAGTGTAAAATGCATTACAAATGAGCCATTTCTTTAATTTGTTTTGGAATACATTGTGATCCTCTAATATACCTACGGATATCAATGGGAAGTGAATTGTAAATTTTTCGACCAACAATTTTTAAATGGGTCAAAAATACTTACGCCATCGATGGCGTTGAACTCACGCCGCCAGCTTATTACATTAATTCACGAGCATATTGGTTTATTGTAAACTTTTGTTTCCGGATTCATACTTTTATAATGTCCATTTAAGCTCTCGTATCCCGGAACGTGGATCTGCGTACGGCGTACGGGAAAACTATAAAAAAGTAATATTCGCGACACACGAAAGGTTAAAGATATCATAGAAGCACAAAATATGATTACGTCTGCATTTTCCCATTACAAGGTGAAATAATGAATTTTCAAATATTCTGGCCTACTACCGCGAAAATCGAGGATGTTTGTCTGTCACTCAAACGAAGGCGTCATTAGAGCGAGAGAGATAAATCCTCGAAATTTACGAATTTCGTTTTTCGCGGTAGGGCCGCTGGTAACAATGGGTCGCTCCAAAAATAAGTCACGTCACAAGAAACCGTGTGCTTACCATGAGCTGCCGCAGCGTTATCATTGTTATCAACGCCGAATTCCTTTCTATCCATCCCGCTCTTACTTAATAGTGCGAGCGAGCCGGAAATAAAGTAAACCACGACTACCTGTTTTCACAATTCCATTTCCGAGTTATTATTATTACACACTAGCTCAGGTACAAGCCACTAAAAGGCTCCTTTTAGGTACTATTTTTTTAATTCGACTTTTAAGAATATTAATCCGCGGTTACAATTGCATAAATGATTATAAAATTTACATCTGTGGATCCAAGGAGCCCATCAATATAAATCTGATATCGAAGTTGAGCACAATGGTCTAATATTTGATGTCCTCAATTTGATCCGAAGGTGGTCTCATACCCTGCATCCTCTTCCATTATATCTTCATCTTGAAATTGTTGAACTCTCAAGGATCTGAGGGCAAAATGAAAACTTGAAAAGTGTAAATTGACATACTTAATCTGAGAAAGCGAGAGGACACTCAATATCGTTACTAATAGTAGTATACCTTCAAAAGGCGTAACCAATTGCAGATCGATAAATCAGAAAGTGGTGGTATAAGTTGATTGAAAAGTATCGTATTTTAAGTAATGATGTGCCTATGGAAACTTTCCTATATTGCGAAATGTTCTCAAGTGAAATTTTCGTGAATTTTTCCGAAACATTCTCCAGACCTTGAAACAATGGAAATTTATGAAAATGAAATCCTATCCACGCAAAGAAATATCAGAGTAAGTAACGAGTACAGTCATACTATACAACACCGGTTTTGATAATAACCGGTTTTTATAGGTTTGGCCAAGACTTGATAAAATTCATAAATTTCAATAATTTCCGCGGAAATTATTCCGGAATATTTCGCGGAAAATTTCATTTCCATAAATCTCTACATTATTTTGTAGTAAAAATAGATTGAAATAGATTGATTTGAACTGCATATTATAGTCGTACTATATTCAATTACAGTGCGAAACTTTCAATTTGTGAAGGGAAAATGGTAACAGTTTCGCTACATCTACCCGTAAAAAACCGGCCAAGAGTATTTCGGGCCATGCTCTGTAGGGTTCCGTAGTTATTCAAAAACATTATGTTCGAAATAGTTCTTCTTTAACCTCAATATTCATGATGTTTTCCATATTTTTTGAACAAGTCACGATTTTTATTGTTCCGGAGCGGTTATCTCCAAAAATATTTAATTTAAGTAAAATACTTTCTCTTGAGACCATTTTTATTTTTGAAGGACCTATTCAACGACTATAGGAATACAGTAAAATAAAAAAAATCATCCCCATTTTACGTGTAGGGGAGGTACCTGATTTTTTTTATAATTTAGTGTACCACTTTGTCGGCATGATTAATATGCGAACCTGTACCTAATTTCAAAAATCTAGTACTAACAGCCAATGAACCTATGCTGCGGACAGGCAGACGGACCATGGACTGACAGACGGACCATGGACAGACGGACATGGCGAAACTATAAGGGTTCCTAGGTTACTACGGAACCCTAAAAACAAGATGGGGGTAGTTATAGCAGAGTTAACCGAAGCAGTGATACAGTGACAAATTATAAACACAACTGTGGGATTTGGTCTAAGTCATTTTTATACGAATCGGATGAGAAAATGTAAGGGAGGAATACCTTTTTCCTGAAACAAAACTAGGAAAAATTGCTGATAGAATATTAATTGCGAAAATTCGATTACATACTAGCTTGCTAGGGTCTTAAACCTAAATCCTCAACATAGCTTTTGTTAGTTTATTTTAAGAAGTAGATAAGGAAGTGGTGTCCACAATGTTCAAGTCTGTTAGTGTTTATTTTTGGTTTTATAACATACTTTCTAGCTCTCGCAATACTCCTGCAATAAATGTACATATAAATTTCCATAGAAATTTACTATGACAATTTCGGAAATTTAAGAAATTTATCGAGCATGTCCTTTATTGAAAGACATAAAATTTTTGATTGTACATTATATCATGTATTTGCTAGTTGAAAATATAAATTTCCATGAAACGCGTCCTTGTTATTAGCTGTTTAAAAATAATTTTTAAATTTCCGGGTTTTGAAATGTTCTCGAAAGTTTCGATGGAAATTTTCCTACACTTTTGAAAGTTTCCGCAATTTGCACATCATTAATTTTAAGCCAATTGATTTATTTGTATCCAGGTTTTAAGTCACATAGAATAAATAATTATGTTAAGTTAGGAAATCCCTAAATCGATACTACTATTCAGGAACGTGATTTGTTTTAATAAAGATCACTTGATTAAAAACGGTATCCTTACTAGAAATTAGGAGCTGCAATCAACCTCGCCTTAAATAAAGTCCTTGCATTAAATATGTAGCAATTTTTATCATAATTTTATACATTCAATACTTGGATTATAAATACATAGGTAAGTACTTCACTATAGCGACAAAACAAAGAAGTCACAGAACAAAATAAACAACTTCAAAGTTCCCAACGGAGCAAGACCAGACTTATTCTTTGAGCTCTACAATAACTATTTTCATTGATAAATTTATAACTTTTATAACCGTCTGCCGTATACTGTATCTGTGGTTGAAACGTTTTATTTATTCAAAAGCAATAGAAACTTTATTTTCTGCTCCACTCGAAACGACCTGCTTTGAAAACTTTGTAAAATATCTACGTATCTGAGAAAATGAATTCTTATTTGAAATCTTATAGTAAGATAGGTACGCAATAATTATTAAACGAAATATGTATTGCGCTTAGTCTGAATTTAAATGGATCATAAAGGCTTGTAACCATTTTGTTGACTTATTGACGATCAATTTCGTGGGCTCCACCCGCCCTTATTTCAAAACCTAAATAGTCGCTTTATAAATATTTAGATGTCATATACCAAAGAAAAACGACCAAGATCACCTAACGTCCGAGGTGGGGCTAATATTTATAATCTACATACAGTATTAATCTCTCGTTATTAAACTCTCACATAGCATTTCTTTCTTTTTTAAATTACCAACATATAATTATGTAGATATTAATTACATACTAAATGGAGTAGAAGACTTTTAAAATACTTAATCATTAAATTAAATTTATGTTTAAAACGCACGGAACCAAAAAATATAACTGTGCGTACTGTAAATTAAAAATGTCGACTGAAATTGAACGTAAATTTATACACATTATACACAATGTCTCCCATTTTTATCACATTATCTGTCTATACTTTTCATTTCACACTTGCAACATAGGTACGCCAGTATACAGGTAAGTATACATAGATTTAGAATGATGGTCATTCGCTTCTATACTGTAGTTTTAATAACGCAATAACTGTTCATTCTTACTTTATAATTGGATAATGACAATGAATCATTACTATCGTATAGGTACACAGTACGTAAGCAATTTTGAAATAATAAAATAACTTAACGAGCCCTGAAGCCATAATTTGTACATTTCTTGGGGCGTATAAGTCAAAAAGTTTTGTTATCATAGGGCGTAAGAGGCGCAGCATGCCTACTACGTTACGGCGTATGAGTCATTTTAAAACGTACAATGCAAGGATACGGGCGTATAAACCTAATTTAGCCTACTAGAGTCATACTACCTAAATTAAGTAGCATAATTTCTACGTCGTATGAGCTTGTTTAGTTTTGTATTATAAACATTTTATAACAACTTTGTTATAAGACCTCTTTATTTTTTTTATTTCTGAACTTATTCCCTAAATAAACAAAAAATTGTGTAAAAGTATCAAATACGCCTCTTGCTTTTAAAAAATCTCCTAGAAATACGTGGGTCGTATATGCCCTAAATTGTCGAATTTCGTTGTTTTAACTACACATAAATATCGATAGAGAAAAAAAAACTGAACAAAACTGCATTCAAAACTCATTTTGGCCAAAATGGCGTTTACGCCCTTTGAGCCTAAAGGTATCGATATTATGTCTAAGTAGTTTGACATTAGTGTGTCACAACCATGTTCTAAAATTAAGGGTTTCCAGGGAAGTCCACAATTTTGATACTTATTTATGAAGTAGCCCCTGCGCCAAACATTCTGTTTATGGCTGCGCCAACTCACAAAACTATATGAGAAATACTTAGCTGTGACTTGGAATAAGTTACCTATTAGTCAAAGTGACGTAAAAACATATTATAGTAGATTGTGTCACAAAGGATTAAAATGATATATTTCCGGCGTGGGCGTATATTGAATCCTGAATGGACCGACGGATTCCACAATTGAATCCCAACCGTAGGCAGGGATTCTAAAGTGGCATCCTGAGCGTAATGAAGGATTCAATTCGTTAACGCCCAAGACGAAATAATTTTGATACCGTGTGACACATACTGCTTTTCACACCACCTATGAGAAAAATAAAAGATATAATAATATCACATATATTTAATATGTATGCAAATAATCGATTTTGAAGAAATTTTCATCAATTATGATATTATGAACGTACTGTTTATTTTCATATTTCATTGTATTTTTTTAGGCTGGTAATAGAAAGTCCTTGAACAGAAAAGTGCCACTTTGATCCCTCCCAGTAGGGAAGAAAAGGCCCGTATTCGAATAGGTGGTGTGAAAACGTATATTATGAAGGTACGGTCGAGGAAATTTGAATGTTTAGCAGTTTATGGCTCACTTTACGTCGGACGTGCTTAGTACATACAACACAACCAATTTAACTTGAACTGCAAAGTGCTAAACATTCAATTTCCTCTACTGTACATATATTACCTTCAAGAATAGAGTGTTCTCCCATCTGAAAGGCTGGTAACGCTCTTGTGACGCCCCTGGTGTTGCAGGTAGTCGGGTATGGGCGGCGGTAGTCGCTTACCGTCAAGCAATCCGTCTGCACGTTTGCCTCATATTACTTACATAAAGAAATTAAATGAATATCATGATCAATCTTGTTATGTTTCACCCACGGAATAATAAAAACAGTTTTTTTTGTGCTGTGGTTACCTATTCCACATTTAATTTACTTTTCACTTCTCACGCTCAAAAAGTGCACCTTTATGTCGTGCGTAGACGATATAAAACCGCATTTCATGTTCTAGAGCATAAAAGTAAAATTGTTTTCTAAGGCTAAGATGGGCTAAGGTAATCGGTCCCAACAGCCAAGCAGTTAAAACATATTGCACAATTTTATTGATCAATAAAATTGTATAGCTGACAAAATTTGTTATATTTTTTATTTAATATTAGAATTCTGTATTTTCTGTCATTACATTTAGTAAATCACATAAAATAGATATCGATTATCGTTCAAAAATGCTCCGAAATGTTTGACTTGGCAGAAAACCGAGCATATATTATGAAGCCTGATCCCAGGTAGAAAATTAAAAAAAAGATATTAAAAAATGTATTGGCGGATATTGGTTGTATATTTTTTTCTTCTTTCGCTTTACGACAACTTAGTTGTGTAAATTGCAGTGAAACATGTATTTTATTATTTTACTTTCCTCGCAAACGAAGTGAAAAGTAGAGTGTACAAAACTTACAGGCGTAACTCTGACCTTACCGTAGTTCAAAAATATACTTTTCATTTTAATCATGTTAAACTTTTGGACGCGAATGACTGATAGTGATAATTATATTGGCACCGTAGGTTCAACGCCAAAGACCAATATTCCGTCTTGACATTTTGGTTGACGTGGCGTCTGAGTGACAGCTTTGGTATTTGATATGGCGTCAAAAAGGTTAAACTGTAATGCTGGGTAAACTAGGCTCGAATCAAAGTAAACAAAACATAACTCCGTAGGCGTAAAGTCCAAAACAGATGTATTTGGAAATGTATTGATTTTGTTATTGATTACGACTAGAACACGGTCCCAGACCTGTAGATCGAGTTCTAAAATATGGGCGCAAAGTCACGTATTTGACTTTTGTTGTGTATGTTCGTTTTGTTGACTTATGTTATGATTTCTTAGATTTTTTTTTTATTCTTTGGAGTTTGTTTTATTTAACCACTAACAACTGACGTTCAAATGTGGTATCTCGTCAAAGTCTCTAAGACTTTCCGTTAAAGTTAAAATTCGGCTACCGCAAAACACGTCAGTGATTAAGGGTTAGGTAATTGCATGTTTAAGAAAAGCGTTACATACCTCGGCCGGGAAGTGAGTTGCCTGCCAAATACTATCCGTCTATAATATTATGTATTTGGCTAGCAAGCCTCGGTACCTAGTAATGTAATATTATTAAAGCGCTTTTGTCTACCGTACGGTCATCGAAAGTTTACAAAATCGTCAGCGGCCCTACCGCGAAAAACGAAATTCGTAAATTTCGAGGATTTGTCTCTCTCACTCTAATGACATCTTCGTTTGAATAACAGAGAAAAATCCTCGAAATTCAATTTTCGCGGTAGTAGGCCAGGGTCGCGTTTTATAAAGTTACATTTTACGTTAGAGAGGCAAACAGCGAAATTGTAAATTGTAACTTTATAAAACGCGACCCAGGTCTGTTTATGGGTTACTAAGCATACACTATTATTCAATATAATTATACTCTATGCTAAGCATTAACAACTCCATGACTAAGCATTAACAAAACGCATATTTAATACGTCAATCGAAACGTCAGCTGTCAAAAGTGAAGTAATATTTTTATGTACGTCGTAGATAGTATCGTTTCCTAAAAATAATATTACGTATATTATAACAGTATCAGTGCATCTTATTTCCTTGTACCAGTGCTAATAAATCAACCTAGTGTTTATTTATGTCTTTGTAATTACAAATCATCAAAACCAATAACCTTTTGCATACTCAACACTTGTACAATACATATTGGATTCTTCTGGATTCAAATTCTTTTAGCAGATCAATTTGAAGCTTTTGTTATGGATTACGTGACCGCATTAAAGATTTTAGTTATAGGAGAGAGTGGTGTAGGCAAATCTAGGTGAGTAATTTGAGTAAATTGAACAAAAGAGTGAGTATTGCCAGGCCAAGGTTTTAGTGACTCATTCCAATAATTACAAGTTTATTTAAACCGATAAAGGAATATTTCATCACTTCGATGTTTTCCAAATTCTATGTTCATTTCCTTATTAAGTTTTAATACAAATGTTTGATTTTGTTTACAAACTAACCCCCTATTCATTAATGTCTCCTAACATAGCAAGCCAATAAGAATTGTTTGTCCCTTTGGTCTTATCAATGTGTCTATAAGACTGAAACATACTCATTGGCTTGCAAAGTTAAGACTTTTATGAATAAGGGAGTAAGACTATAAAGCCGGAAGGGACAAACAATACTCTTTGGCTTGGTTAAAGAGACGTTTTTAAATAAGAGGTGAAGTAGTTAACCCATATAAATAGATACAATTCACATTATATTTTTCTTGCAGTATCATCTTGGCATTCACAACTGGTGACTACAATTCATCATTCCCTGCCACAATCGGAGTTGACTATAAATGCAAGATCATGGAAGTGAATGGAGTCAAAGTTAAGTTAGGTATTTGGGACACAGCTGGACAGGAACGCTACAGAACACTGACTTCAAGTTTCTATAGGTAAGTATATTTTATTTTTCAATATCTGTTCTCCACTTGAACAGCATAACCCATGGAACTATTCTCAAATGATTACAAGAACATGACTTATTTAGACTGTAAGATGTACAGTGGCGTTCAGAATTGCTTGGACGATTTATGAATAAATTCATTCATAAACTGTCCATGCAACTTTGAACCCTACTGTACATACAATTTTAACATATATTCAAATGTCTTCAAGTTGGAGCCATGTGACACCATGTTGTTGCTTAACATAATGCAGCACATTAGACTTGACACTTTCTTACACATAATTTTTGTATGAATGTCAAAATATCTATTAAATATGGCCATTGACACAAGACATTGCTACCACATGAACCAGGCTTTTAATGTGTATGTAATTTCATCTGTTGATTTTGTCTTGTTAAAGATACAATCATACATTATGTACATTATGTTGATGTATTTTGTTGCAGAGAAGCTCATGGTGCTATATTAGTTTATGACGTATCAGAACCAAAGACACTGGCTAAATTAAAGGAGTGGGTGGAGGAATTGCAGGTTTACTCCACTAAGAAAAACATTGTTTGTTTAGTTGTCGGCAATAAGATTGACAAGGTATTGTATGACTTTCTCATTGCTTAGATTTTTCTTATTCCTAATACAGCTCTTGTATGGTCAGTCAAATTATTTGTCTTACAGCAAATAATATGGTTGACTGACATGATGCAACTTGATGGTTGTATGACTCAACCTCGTATGTACAGGGTGTATGACTTAACCTTGTATAAGAAAAGTATGATTGTATTTTTTACAGAAATATATTTTTATGGCACAACCTCGTAAGCCATTATACACTGTTGAGTCACACAGACAGTCACAATTTTGTCACCTGTTACTGTTTTGAATCAAAAAAATATTTATTATTATTATTCTCTTTATTATTTATTATTAATAATAAAATATTTAATTGATTATTACGTCTCCTAGTCTTCTGGTAAAATTAAGATTTATTGACTGTACCTTGTGTACCTAGTAATAGTAACAACATAATAATTTGAATATGAATTAAAAATAAATAATCCTTGTATTGTATGATCATAAAATTATTAATTTAGCTGCTGGTACCTACTTATAAATATTTGCTGGAAAATTGTAAGTCTAATTTTAGGAATCTGTTGCCTTGATAAGGTTATAAACTTAATGAATATTGTGTATATTTTTGTATGTATTGTATTTGGACAAAGAGTATGATTGTATATACACCGTGTTTTTATTGATTTCCGTTAAATTTAAGGGAAGCTTATTTAGGTCAAAAATAATCAATTTCTCTAAGAAACTTGTCCTAACTCTTACTGTTATTGATTTATTAAAAAAATAAGTTTAATGACTGAACAAGTGTATTGCAACCTTTATTGCTTTTCTCGATAAATTAATATAAGTATATGATAGTATGTATATTTTCTTATAACTGTAGTAATTATTACTGTATTATGTATATAACTCTAAATTCCAAATCTGGGCTAAATTATAGGTGCACTCCACAGCTTTAAGTGTGGGCACTGAACATACTTGACATTGGCAAAGTGCCCTGGCAGCAGTAAGCCATAATCACACGAAAAAAATTTTTTTTTTACCTAATTAACTAAAGTCGATATACCAGGCAACTTCTATTAATGTCCCAAGTAACCTGTCCAATTTAACGGAAATCAATAAAAACACGGTGTATAGACTATGCCCTGAATAACTAATGATAAACGAATTTGTTGTGTCTCTTTAATCTAGGCTCGCCAGGTTACGAGAGAAGCTGGCCAGGAGTTTGCACAAAAGCACAGAATGCTCTTCATTGAAAGCAGTGCCAAGACCCAGGAAGGCATCAACTTGGCATTTGAGGAGCTAGTACAAAAGGTAATGGGATTATTATATCAGGTTTCTGTGTGACACACTTTATTTCGCAATTATAATATTAAGTATGGATTGATGATGGGTAGCAGTATCATCAGAGTGGACACACTATTGCGATTGCCAATCTGCTTGCCCAGTGTACATCCTTAGGCTGATAGATCACTTGAAAAAAATTTAATCAACAATTGATACACTATTTTGAAATGAGTACGAACATAAATCTAGGAACAAAACATTCAGCGAGTGTTCATCAATTTGTTTATAAATACCAGTAGGAAAAAAATCTTAGGTGATGTAGTTTTTATTCCATACTACTTCCCCTTACATGGACTATATTATTATGGTGTCGCCTCTCACTATACTAAGGCGCGTTCTTCTTACGATCAGCATCGATCATCACAAGTTATATATACGCAAGTAATAAAAACATGTTATCTCAAAAGTTTTTGTTTTAGGCGTTTATCAGCGATTAATTTATTGTATAATGGTAAATATTGTAGATAATCGAGACACCTGGTCTTTGGGAGTCCAGTCCGTCCTCGGCAAACATTCGCGTTGGCAGCGACGACCAGCGGCAACAGGAGTCTTCCTGCTACGACTACACGTGTACCATCTAAAATTTTAATTTACATTTCAATGGCATCCTGTATATTGAAGTTAGTACCAAATCAAATGAAATGTTTTTTACAAATAGGTCACTTCTAGCTTACAAGGATTTTTATATGTAATATAAGTACTTCACAAAATGGGAATAAATATCAATATCACATTAATATTATCGTTTACTTATAGATTGATAAAAAAAAGGTTTGAGGAGTTCTGTCGTATTGATTTAAATAACATAGATGGCACCGGTACTTGTACAATGTGACTTTAGCTTCTGGAGAAAGACCTATAACCGATGCAAAATTACTATTTCTCGAAATTGCAATGAAATGTTGATATTACGTACGTCAAATTGGACCCGGAAGTGCCATGTTGCTGGTTCGATAATTAATTGAACTTGATATGCAATGGAATTTCATAACTACATTGCAGTCCTAGGCTTGCAAAGTACCAAAAGTAACCTTCTTTTGACAAGTGACAGAACATCTGGACGTGGGTTCAAATCCCACCTCCGACGTTGGTAAACTCGTTATTTTTATTTAGTATATGACACCTAATTATTTATAATTTATAATAATAATTAAAAGTTTATTTGAAGATATTACCTACATAAGGACTGTATCGTTATTTATAAATACAACTTTACTTGGCCGTATTTTAATTATATTACATTTTTACATAAAAAATATAAATGTGTCTAATTACTGCTTTAATAAGGTACACATTTCATCCTAAAAACTCGACTTGAAACATCTGGATTAGACACAACTAACCCAATCCTGCCGAGTAATAAAAAAATATTTCGGACAAATACTGCAAGAAAATTTACAGTTTGCGAAAAAGACGACATCACACACAAAAAAATCATACTATGAAAGACACGCTTTCACGTGCTTCGTAATGTCAAACATTTAGGTATTTTCATAGCACTTTCACAAAAAAATGTCCTGAATTTGTGAAAGTACTTTAACACGTTCGCCTCCGGTACTGTTTCACTAAGTGCTCATACTATGCCGATCGAAATTGTCTGATAAGTAGAAATCCTATGCCAGTGACACGCATGTGTGACCGAAAAGATTGTACTCCTATGCCGGCGACACACACTTGTGTCAAAAATGTTCGTATTTCGATGCGACTGGCATAGGAGTGAGAACTTGATTAATGCTAGTGGCATAAGAATGAGATTACTTTGAACACGTATGTGTGTCACTGGCATAGGAATACAGTTTTTTCGGTCACAAATGTGTGTCACCGGCGTCGAACGTGTTAAAGAGAATATGGTGAGTAGCTTACATGTATTCTGACTTTGACATCCAATATAACAATCATGGAGCATTTATATCCACCTGTTCCAACGATGGGTCAAGCCCATGGTGGTTCATTAAGGCTTTTATGTGTGGCTGATTCTTATAGATGTTTTACTATTCTCGTACGCATAAGAAAGTGAAGGTCATGTAAATCGTTGTGTAAAAATCCTATTTTAAGTAAAACATAAAATCCACCACATTTAATTTGCGTATTTATGATTGGGGAATCATGAAGGCACCGTTTAGATAATATACTCGGGCAGCATCTTACCTTATTGTTTCTAAAAATAGTACCATGGAGTCGCTAGAATAGTCTTACATTCAGCTATATAAGTTTGTCCGAAATACGTTTGATAGGCAATATTGAAAGCATCATAAAGACCATAAAATAAATAATTTGGAAAGTAGCCATATATCACATAACACTCAAAAATGTCTACACGCCATACACTCAAAACATAGAATTGCAAAATAATACATATTTCAATAGTTAGACCAGGTTTGTACTTGTATTTATAATAAACAATACGGTCTTTATTATTGGTGGCATTGGCACTGGCCTAGGTACAAATACGTTTTTCCCCTCACTAGCTCGTAAAGCGCTCGTTTATCGTTCAATACGAGCGGGTAAAAACGCTTTTTACACACTTGTGAATAAAGTAATTTGACATTGCTCTAATTCCTATAGCCCCCTACTGCCTAGTATAAGTGGATCTGTATGACCGTAGTAAACATGCGCAATCGGAGCTCACATGTTAAATTGGTCGTTCTCATGGGTGACTTTGTAAGCCATTGGCTATATTTAATTTCCAGAAGTAACTCTATTCTACAATACGTTTCGACATTGAGTTTTAAATGGTTTCTTTAAGTTAATTTACATTTGGATGAGATTTGTAATCATATTTCCTCGCGATAGTGAGGGGAAAAAAGTTGTATTACACTTGGCGGCAAAGTTTGTTCAACTCTCGTGCCTTGAGACCTTCGCAATGCTCAAGATTCCAGTTTTTGAACCACTCGCTACGCTCGTGGCTCAATTTTGGAATCTTTCGCTAGCTCAGGTCTCAATATTGGCACGACAGTTAAACAACAACTTTCTTTGCTGGAGGTTCCGGGTTCGAATCCCGGCGAGGGCATTCTTTGTGTATTTATTTAACACAAATGTTTGTTCCTTGGTCATGGCTGTCTATGTATTTAAGTATCTATATGTATATATCTATTATATATATCGTCGCCTGGTACCCACATCACAAGCCTTAATTGAGCTTACCGTGGGACTAGGTCGATTTGTGTAAGATGTCTCAAGATATTTATTTATTTATTTATATTTTTAACTTTGCCCCCTTGTATAATAAATAACTATTATATAGTAAGGAAATTTCAGGAATAGTTGCGTGTGATAATAGTTACCTACTGTTTGAAGTACCTATTTAAGCGGACGAATGTTCTTGGTTTTTCATACATCTTAGATTACTTTACAATGAACTGCATATTTAATAAGGATCGTATCCATTGTGATAAATTGAATTTGCTTTTGTAATAATATAATTAAAAAAATAAGGTTCACAATTAACTCGCATGAGATATGTAGCATTATTTACCGTTCGTTAGTAGAAAACTAAAAGCAATAACCAAACAAAACTTGTATAAAGGTGCATTTAGACCAAACGAGCATTCGCTCATTCTATCCCCCAGTCTCCCACTCTACGAAATCAACGAATTTCGACAAATCACGTTTCGTGTAACGAACGAATTTCGTAGAGAGGGTTAGAATGAGCGAATGCTCATTTGGTCTAAATGCACCATTATTTTATAGTAACACACACTTTTAGAGCACAATCTTGGTGTTATCGCCAACGTAAAACCTTAAACCTTGAGTTCACATAAATTTTTAGTTAAAATTATTGATATTTATTAGTATTAACGTAATAACAATAGGTAATATCTGCGAACGTTTTTCACGATGTGTCAAAACCGTCAAATGATATTGAATGGCAGCCATATTTATTTACTTTTTTTTGTTTTCTACTGACGGATAGTATATTATATAACTTTTTGTATTTATGTTTATTTGTGTTTGTATACCTAACTAGCTAGTACTATGATTGGTTAATTTTGGACCAAATAAAATGCTAGCGGAAATTTTGATAGTTTTTTTTTCGGCCACAATATCACTGGTTTCGGGAACCCATTACACCAAATACACCCATTTTTTTAAATTTAGTAATCGCACGTGTTTTTTGTTAGTTGAATACTGATTTCGCTGGCTGAGCAAATCGACGTAGTTTTATGTGTTTATTATACTGTGTCCAACGTTTGGCAGTAGAAAAAGACTGCAAAGAGCGTAGCCGCGTTTGCATAGAGAATCGACCCTTTAACCAAATATGTTAACTGTATTTTTTTAAAGAGCTCTCATGATAAATATTATTTACTCTAAGCTTGAGCTTTATCTTTCTTATGTTCTGAGAAAAGTTTTTTTTTATTAATTTTCGTTTTAATGAAATAACCATTTTTTATTCAACATTGTTAATGCGCAATTAGCCGTGTGGTGACGGCAATAAGAATACATTTGTCGCCACCCCAACTCCTCCTGCGGGTGTCGTAAGAGTCGACTAAGGGGTTGAAGTGTCACTGACTATTATTTGATAAAAGATTGATGATGGGCAGCAGCGTTATGGTGGACACATCGCTGCGATCGCCGATCCGCTTGCCCAGCGTGGCAATTATGGGAGGAAATTTCCTCCTAATGCGTCTATACCTACGCATAGTTGATGGGTGAGGCCTACGTCCAGCAGTGGACTATCATAGGCTGATGATGGATGATGGATGATGATGGCTAATGCGAGTCACCTTTGTAACAATGCGCATGAGCGGGAGTGAACATAGGGTACCTACTGGGGAGGACAGTCACGCTGAGTAACTTTCACTTCGGAGACAACCGAGAAATTGTATAAAAAATCTCTTAATTATGAGTTAATTGAGACTTAACTATCCATCAAGGATCAAAGTTTTTTTTGGTGATTTCTTGCTTATCCCAGGAGTGAAAGTTGCTCAGCATGACCGTCTCTAGTATCCTGTTCCTGTTCACTCCTGCTCATGACCCAAGAATCACCTTGTATATTTAATGACTTGATATGAAGTTACAAAATGCAAAATAAATTTGGTGTTCATTTGACAATATAGATTTGACACGTTTTCCATGCAATTTATTGCTTCGCAACGAAAAAGTTAACCTAGGCTAAAACTAAGAAACAGAACTTCAATATTTTTGTTCTTGCTTTTTAGAAGAGGTGTCCCTCTTCCTCCTACAGTTCTTTGTCCTGTGAATGCTAATATAGTTGGTAGGTACTTCATATTATAAAATTGATAAATAAAGGATAGGTACTACCTACTCATATCGTTAGTTGGCAACCAAAACTTACAAAGTAACAAATACCTATTTGAAATATAGCTCTTATCCAAGTTCTGATTCAATACTGACAGACGACGTTGCTTATAATTGTGACAGATTTGGTTGTCAGCCGAAGATATCACCCTATATAATTGAAGTTACATTGCTAGCAAGAGTTTTTACTGTCCGCAAAATTAAGAAGCGTAACTTGGGTACCTCTTTAAATCACAGTCTCGTACATTTCATCGAAACATAATTCTCTTATTTATCTTGACACAAAATAACCAAGCGAAGACACACCCTCTATTCGGAAATGGGCACACTTAAATACAAATGCGACGTCTCTTTAAATATATCTATCTAACCATACATCGCGTCTATACCAAGGACCGTCCACTTACATTAGCCTGTACTACATTATGATGGAGTGGCCAAGACATTTCCATTTATCAAGACCCATCGGACAAATAAGCCTGCCCTCAATGGCCCAAGATGGAGCCCCGCTAATGAGTGGCGATCGCTCAACAACTTGTACAAACGTTGACAAATATATAGAGGAAGCTTTTCAAATGATTTATATGAGATAGACACGATTTTTGAGGTTGAATGCGGCAAGCATTTGGGCGAGAAATCAGAATGATGAACGTGAGGGATTAATGTTGCGGCTCTCGAGCCGTGAGATTCTATGACGAAAATATGGAAAAATATTACAATAGGTACTAATATTAATGATCTAAGTGAAGTGGCCGGTAAATAAGGAATTTGATAACAATACAAATAACATACATAAATCACATACGATAACATAATTGCAGTTTTGGACCTGTAGTTCTGATCACTGATAATTACACCCACAAATTATACATAGCCAGTTGTGCCACCTTTAACTAAATGCACGAAATATTTATATAAATGGTTCAGTGGATGTTGGATGATAACGAATAAATCTTTCCTCCGTGAATAAATATGGAGATTGCAAGCAGGAACGATTTAGGCGTAAATACGTTTGCGCTGGTTTCCGCTACATTACACATGTTGTAATCGATTTAAAAACATCGACTGAATTTATTGCGTTTATTTTTCTTGTGAAAAATATGACCGTAATAAAATGACAGTTCAGAATGTTTTTGAGGTGCCTTTAGAACATTACATATTTGTATTATGCAACTATAGCTAAGTATAAGTAGTATTTTTCAGATAGTATCCACATATACTTATGTACCTATTAAATCGACGCGTATACGTAGTGTTCTGTGGATCTGACAAGGATGTTTTCTTCACACAACATCTATAGGTATTATTTTGTATATGTATGTATTTTATGCGTTAATTCATTGCCTACCTATAAGTATTAGCGGTATCGGTAGTAGTATGTCAGAAATCTCGGCTTTTAACACTTTGAGCGCGGGGAACTCCCGAGGGGAGTTCACCGTGGGTGGTCCATTTTCGCTACAAAGCGGAAAAATCACGGGATCGGCTACGAGCGTAGCGCGTAGCACTCGTCCGCAATGAAAGTGTTAACAATTTTTATGAAATGAAATGTGTAGGAATACAATCGATCTGGTTAAGGCTTATCTCGAAAACGCGAGTTTCAAATTAGCAAGCGGCACTCGGTGACACAAGTAAGGTAGTCACTGATAATGAGCCTTAGCTGAAAACATGTTGTGGCTGTGGCAGACATTAAGCACAAAGAGTTTCAAACCGAACACTATGAGCCCTGCTTTTATAGTTTAATTTGGTTTCCTGTGTCGATATAGACTGAACTAATGGAATTATGGTAAATTGTAGCCATTTTGCGGCAGTGATTCTTTATCTGTTTCATAGACGTATTATGTTGCTCCTAGGTACCTAAATTATCAATGTAAACTGACAAATATATTGGTACCAATACCAACTCAATTCTTGATATAAGTTCGCTTTCTAGGTACCTATTTTAAATATGATGCAGGCTCTTTGTAATTTGAGCTGCAGTAGTGGCAGGCCATTACTTCACGTCAAATTACAACCGAACCCGTTACGGGGGCCAATCTATACATGACTATTTTTAAATAGTAATGTAAAGGTACCTGATAGACCCTTTACATGACTATTTATATTTGGTCGGCGCTATAAGTAGCAGAAGCTATAGGGCCGATCAATGTGGTTTATTTACATTGCATTTCATATAAATCTTTTTATCCACCTTTCTAAAAATGATAAATACAAGATGAATCGCCCGGGAGAGCTCTCATTTGTCCGGGCTAAACCCAATTTGATTGATGGAGGCACGGTCGATCATGGAACCGGTACAAAATCGGACATACGTTGATGTTCATCAGAAATTTAGACACCGGACAGAGGTAAGTCGTATTTATTTTGATGTCGGGACTTAGTGACATTGGAGGAAACTTTTTCAGAAAATGATTCATTAAAAGATGACATTAAGTACCTTTCTATTCTATCTATTTGCTTTAAATGAATAAAAATAATTTCGTACTATGTGTCACATTTCGACGCTTATCTTAAACAACTCGGTATCTCAAAATGTGTGTTTTTTCAGGAGAGAGCTTTAAAAAAAACACAAAAAATAAGTACTCATAACTTTTTATTACAAAAACCAATTGGAAATCTTCTTTTAGCCATAGCATCCTTTTTTATTTGAGAATGCGAAATAACAAAAATAAAATTAATAAACCGTATAATCAATACAAAAAAAACTCAAAAAAACACACAACTTAGACTTGTGCCAGCATAAAATCGAGTCGTAACTCAAAATAAGAATTTGTTTATGTGCATTAAAGTCACAATAGAAAAAGTATCAAGATTTTATTTTTTTCTTATGAACAATAGCGGATTATTTGTCATTAAGACAAATATTCTAAAAACATTTATAAAGAATAGTAACTTATTTCGTTTTAATGTTTAAATACAATTTTTTTATATGGACAATAATGGTCTAAAATGACATGCGTCATAATAATAATAAAACTTTACAGAAATTAATGGCATATTTAAGTTTATAAGACAAGATAATGGGTGTAATTTTGTAACTTCTTGTAATTCTTTGGGCTAAGTCAGTCACTTTCGTTCTTCTGCGGATCTCGTCATTCCTGATGGGATCTCGCAGAGAAACCCCGAGCATTGCCCTCTCCATCGCTCGTTGAGTGTTCCTGAGCCTCCTAATGAGTCCCATAGTGAACGACCACGTTTCAGATCCGTAAGTAATCACTGGCAACACACACTGGTCGAAGACTTTCGACTTGAGACACTGCGGTATATTGGACGAGAAGATATTGCGTAGTCTCCCGAACGCCCCCAAACCCAGTCTGGTTCGACGATTGATCTCCTTCTCGAAGTTGGACTTACCCAGCTGGACAGTTTGTCCCAGGTATACATATTCGTCAACAACTTCGAGTGTAGAGTTTCTAACTTTCACTGGAGTTGGTATCACATGGACGTTCGACATGATCTTCGTTTTGTCGATGTTCATCTTAAGACCAACATCTTCAGAGACTCTACTGAGACCATCGAGCATAGTACTTAAGTCCTCCATGGTCTCAGCCATGACTACTATATCGTCGGCAAACCGAAGGTGAGTGATGTACTCGCCATTGATGTTAATGCCAAATCCCCTCCAGTCCAGAACCTTGAAAACATCTTCCAGTGCAGCGCGGAACAATTTAGAAGAGATAACATCTCCTTGTCCTACTCCTCGCTGCAATGGAATTGGTTTCGAGTTCCGGTCCTGAAGGCGAACTGACATATTGGCGTTTTCGTACAGGCACTTCAGCACTTCGATGTACCGGTAGTCTACTTGGCACCGCTGGAGAGACTGTAGTACAGCCCACGTCTCGATCGAATCAAAGGCCTCTTCGTAGTCTACAAACGCTAAGCAGAGGGGCAAGTTATACTCGTCGGTCTTTTGTATAACTTGACGGAGCGTGTATATGTGGTCTACGGTGCTGAAACCTTTTCTGAAACCGGCTTGTTCAGGAGGCTGGAAGTGGTCAAGCCTGCGTGTGAGACGGTTTGTGATGACTCTCGAAAACAACTTATAGACATGGCTCAGAAGTGTGATGGGTCTGTAATTCTTCAACAGGGTGTTGTCACCCTTTTCGAAGAACAGTACCACCAAACCCCTGTTCCATGCCTTTGGTGTTTTGCCTCTAAAGATGACGGAATCAAACAGCTTTTGAAGGGCCCTAAGGACTGGTTTCCCACCCGCCTTCAGAAGTTCGGCTGTTATTCCGTCATCGCCTGGTGCCTTATTGTTTTTGAGTTGTTTGAGAGCCATCCTAATCTCGTACAGGCTGACGTCCGGTATATCTTCGGTATGGTGTCGAGTCAATTTAGCTCGTGGGTCGTTAGCTAAATTGGATATGGGTCTTCGTGTTGATATGTACAGCTGTCCGTAAAAGCTCTCTATCTCACTCAATAGCTCAGGTTTGGACGAAACGATCCTACCGTCCCCAGTCTTCAGCTTCGCAAGCCAGCTCTGACCAATAGACAAATCTCTCGCAAAAACCTTAGAGCCTTTGTTCCGGTCAATAGCCTCTTTAATCCGGTTGGTATTAAATTGGCGTATGACGCGGGTGATCGACTTGGAGATTTGTCTATTGAGCCGGGGATATGATGCGGCATCTTCTGGGGATTGTAGAACCATCTCACCCCTTTCCGTCATGAGTTTTAGAGTTGGATCAGAGAGCCTCTTATTGCCTTTCTTCCGCTGGGTCTTAAAGAACTTTGACCCAGTGGAATGGACAGCTGACGCAAACCCGTCGTCATACTCATCCACATCCACGTCGCTGGGTAGGCAATCGAAACGATTTTGCGGTTCAAGCTGGAAGCTCTCGGGGTTTTGGAGTTGGATCGGTGCTGGTCGGAGCGTAGACTTTATCAATCGAGATCGCTCTAACTTGATGCTTATATTTAATATGCCCCTTACAAGGCGGTGATCGCTTCCGGTTTTAACCGCGTTGATCACAGAGACATCATTAAATATATGCTTCTTAGTCGACATGACTCGTTTTTGGTTGCACCATATGGGCTCATCCAGGTCCACTTCCTGTGTTCTCGCTTCTTGAAGAAGGAGTTCATCATGTAGAGTCCCTCCTTCTCCATAAAACTGGCTAGTAAGTGACCCCGGTGATTACGAGACCCAATCCCAAATTGCCCCACTCTCAGCTCATCATCGTTTCGCTTGCCCAATTTCGCGTTAAGGTCCCTCATAACGATGGTGAAGTAGGTTTCAGTACTGTGCATGGCTTTTGATATGTCCTCATACACAGCTTCTACCTCTTCGTCGGAGTAATGCTGAACATTACTATAGTTATTTATCGTTTATGGTGACTGTACTCGTTTTGAATCAAATTATTAGTTGCAAAATTATAATGAACATGTTCTGGATTCGTATAGAATACCCTAAATTAACTTAATCTTATGTAGTATAAAAGCTCATTTCGATTAGGTAAACAAGTCAACTTTCATTATTTTCGACAACACTCGCTTATTTCCTATTAAGTTATAACATGTGTCCTTACTGTTTCACGGATAATGCGCCATCCACGAATAATTATGTATTGCACAACAAGTTACCACTGTTCCACTGAACTATTCCCAATTATGCCACTGTTTTACATAAACTTTAAGTTCTATAGTTGTGTAATTTCGAGATGTGCCATTAGTCTACAAACAAACGCAGTGACGGCGTCAATTTCTGTGGTTCAACTGGCCTATGGCCGGTCTTGCAGATAAAATGGCGTCGACTCTCCACCAATGGCATAACGGCACAATGCTGCCACAGTGCTAAAATTTTGAACTAGAACACGGGAGTCTTAGTCACGATAAACTTTAGCGTATTCCGCGCCTAGTTTTATAGTTAATTGCAAAATGGACTATTTCGAGATACCGAGTTGTTTTAGATAAGCGTCGATTTAACGATTTATTACAAAAAAGATAATGCAGAAAACGTTAGTTAATATTTATAGCAGTAAAATAATTAATTAGTAATAAAATTAAATATTTATTACATCTTAAAACTACCAAATCTAAAAATTACCAACCTAACCCCTTATGCTACCACACACACTCCCCCATCGATGCCTCGGCAAAAGTATTATTACTAGAGATTTTTCTAATAATTAATAATATTATCTAATTGTAATCTATTATGTAATTGCTATGTCAATTACCTAATAGATCATTATTTATGTATTTGCTACGTGTAAATTTATCCAAAGACACAAATAATCCGATTTTTTTGCGTAGTAAATCTGACCTAATGTAATAATAACAATTTTTGTTTTTTTATTTTACTTAGGACTACGAGGTCAAAATCTTTGCCATTCGTCGTGGGCACCTTGTATAACAATAAATACCTATAGCCAGTCAAATCTCTGATCCACCAGTCAAAAATAGCGGTTTAAGTTTGTTCATAATTGGTTATGAAAACTGGCGTGATGTAATCCGTTTCCTTAGTTTTATTCATTCATGATTCATTCATTCACAATCGCGGTAACCCATCGAGCTTGATTTGTTGCCTACCTACTAAATATTTACCGCATGCCTAGTAACTTTATTCAAAATATCACGTAAATTTTCCGTTGACAAAATTTATGAAAACTGAGAGAAGCTAACTGCACATTGGCGTCAAAGCACTCTCCTATGTACAGTCAAGTGCAAAAATAAGTATCGAAAGAATCCGTTCATAAATATGTTACGACGTTCTTATTACACAGAATTAGAGTGCACTGGGACATATTTTTGAACGTTTTTGTATACCCCTTATTTTGTCTTCGACTGTACCTACGCAACGCACCACGTTGTTTTATAACATTTTTACGGTTTCTTCTTATCTTCTGTTATGAGGGGAATTTCTGATTTGCATGGAAAATATTTTATGTCATCATAACAATTTGCCATCGTAATGTTTGAGAGTTTGAAAAAATCCTTTGGAACTTATTTTTCATCCTAAAAAGGTTTTACGTGTAAGATTACGGTGATCTGTGAATATTTTTCAACATTTTCTTAACTTTCTCATAAAATTCAATTTTGATATTTGCGCTGTCAGTTGATAATTGATTTAGGTAAGGATTTGTAGGTATAATTTAACGATTTACGCTGACAACACTCAAATAAAGAAGTATTTTGTTATTTGAGTCGCATTTTGTTTTAATGTTTTGTAGCTAGGTATTTTAAAGTGCTGGACTTTATGATGTAATAATAAATTTATTAATCAGCAGTCTCTTAAATGAACTCAAAAATTAAATGAAGTATAAAACCTCTTATTTTTTATGCAAGGAACATGAGCTTTGAGTTTTGATGAGATTCATAGTTACCGGTGTCAAAAAGGTAATTTTCTGAAAATGACATTTAAATAATTATTCAATCAACTTTGGAGTCATGTGCATATTATTGCGAACAATGACGCACATTTGTACGATCTCTGGCTATAACACAAAAAGCCAAAGTTGGAGCATATTTAATGACCTTTCAATTAATACCACACACGATGGTGTACGTTTGGCGGTTGAGGAACAAATAAGCGCTTTTCGAAATTAGGCAGCAGCCATTTTGATGACGTCATTACTGGTGACCTTGACCTTTGAGAGAGTGTCCCCGGCAGTTTTGGATACAGAATGACATATTTAACAACATACTAAAATTTGGTGCTTGTATCCGAATGTGAACTTTTTCCATACATATGTGTCCGTAATATCATGGACTATCCTAATGCGTCTATACGTATAGTTAATAGGAGGGGCCTACGTCCAGCAGTGGACTATCATTATGCCGATGATGATGATGATGAAATGTAAACTAACCCCCTTATTCATAAACGTCTATTAACTTCGTAAGCCGCTAAGTATTGTTTGTCCCTTTCGGTGTTATCAATATGCCTACAAGACCGAAAGGAACAAACAATACTTAACGGCTTGCTAAGTTAGGAGACGTTCATGAATAAGGGGCTTATCCCCTTATTCATAAACGTTTGTTAACTTAACAAGCCGCTAATAATTGTTTGTCCCTTTCAGTCTTAACAATGTGTCCATAAGAGCAAAAGGGACAAACAATTATTAGCGGCTTGTTAAGTTAACAAACGTTTATGAATAAGGGGGTAAGGTAAACGGCCACTATTACGTGATAGTACGCTATTACGGTAGTTTTCACTTCCGCGCAAATAATAAGAAATCAGAATATCCTATGTTTAAATGATAAACGGGTAAAAAATCTTCGTTATTTAAGCTTTTTAACAAACGAAATTTCAAAATTATTATACCTACACTTTCCGCGATACGTCACTCGGAACAGTCAGGGTGCCGCGAACAGCTATTTGGTGTGCACACGCCGAGCGTAGCCGTAAGGTTCGAGCTCTCATTTGTTAAGCTCATAAAACGCCATAGGTAAGTCCTTTTGATTTGAAATTTCTAGAGTGTTTCTTTGAGTTCTTTAACTATCGATTTGACACAGAAAAAGGTAATATTTAAACATAAAAGTTGCTAAAAATTGCAATTGATTGACTCACGGAATAAGGTGCACCTAATTTTTGGTATGTCCCTTATTTCGTGATACTACCGAAATAAGGGAATTCTTGACTTATTTTAATTGATTGTTTATTAATATAACAACTAAAGTAAATTGTATTGTAGATGAAAAACTAGTTACGGTATTTACTTAAGTTTGATTTGAGCTAATTCCGGTATAGGTTTTTTCACTTGAATTCTCATAAAACGAGTTTAAACCTGACTCAAGTTCACAGTTTTTAGGTAAATTCACATATTACTTACCAGCATAAATTTGGTTATAATTAGGTTTACTTTACTTATTGTTGTGTTTGTTTGTTACATTTAGATTGTTTATAACTCATCTACGTAATTTATATATTAACTTAAAAAAAGAATCGCGGGAATTTTAAAAAGTCAGTATCACGAAATTAAGAACCAGCATTTATTACTTTTCCCTAATTTCGTGATAGTGTAAACTATAGTAGTGGGTAACAAACAGACATGTAAGTATCGTAAATTTACCGATAGAGAGACAGTAGGGTAGACCGAGGAGAATCGGATCAAGGTTAAAAATACCTATGTTACTATATTAATGTTTTAAACATTTCTTCAAATTGAGCGCAATTCAGTTGAGCCACATTTCCTCGTAGGGTAAGCCGAGGAGAATCGGATCACCGGGCGAATCGGATCAAGGTCAAAAATACTCATATTAGTGTTTTCACATTTCGTCAAATTGAGCGCAATTAAAATGAGCCACATTTCCTCTCTTTGTCCTCGATCGTTTAATAAAATAATAGTTATTTATGTGGCTGGCGCATAATAAGAGGCATTAAACACGAGTGTGGTTTCATGAAACGAGCCGTATGCGAGTTTCATAATATGATCACACGAGTGTTTTAATGCCTAATTATGTGACTGTTCACATACATAACCGTATACTTAATTACTTATGTTCTGATTTTCATTTAAGGTAGACCGAAGCGAATCGGATCAAGGTCCGAAATCTCTACGTATTTTTTTTTATTAACGATTAAGGACAACGAGAGGAAGTGTTGCTCAACTGAAGTGTGCTATTGAGCACACTTAGTATTTAAAAAAAATCTTCGAATTGTTGAAGAATCTTTTAAAATACTAAGGGTGCGTTTTAATAATGCTTACTCTGGACTCTGGAATAGTAATGTCAAAACTCCATAGTAATTTGTCACTAGTATCTGAGAGTAAGCGCTATTCTTAGAATAAAAGTGTGGTAAACTCGAGCCTTAGAGATTTTGGGCCTTGATCCGATTCGCCCGCTGATCCGATTTACCCCGATCTACCCTAATTAATGTTTATTTCGTTATCAATCAAAGAGAGGTTTTTTGTTTATCGTTTAATGTTCAAGTTTATTTAAGTTTGTTTTTAACCGCCTAAAGAGTATTATGGTATGCAAATCGGTAGATTTTATCTTGTTTAATTATTAAGAAATAAAAACTTTAAGCTGGATCTCATTTAACCACGTTGTTTCATTTAAATGATATCCGTATAGTATCTTAACTTAATCAAGTTCGTTAAAAATAACATTTTGTTAAAGAAACAATAGTCATTTACTCTAAATATCTTTATCACGGAATAGGGGCCGCAAGTTCACGAAATTAGGAGCAGCGCCGAATTTTATCACGGAATAGGCAGCAAATAAGACGTTCACAATTAAATTAATATATAAAAAAGTTTGAGCAAAATCTCTAAAATGTATGCATAAACTAACTGTCAAAGAATCAATATAACCTATTCAAAAGCTTTTGTAGTGGTATCTTGCTAAGATTTTTATTTAAAAATACACAAAGTCTCGAGACCCTTAACATACCGTAATAGGGGACATTTACCTTAAGTATGTATGTTACTTTGTATGTTATTTTTACAAGGATATAAAGCATAACTATCAATGCACAAAGTGGTCTATTTATATTTACTTATTTATAATTCGGTGGTGCTTAAAGTAGGTACCGTCAACTGGGGTGTATAGGGATGGCTAGGTGAATAGGGACAAAAACCGGAAACGACATTTACTTCATAATATCTTTAAAACTTCTCCACACGCATTTGCTTGTGCGTTACCAAATGAAAGTAGATTATATACTGATGCCAATGGCAACACTGGACAGGCATGAAGGTAGCGGTAGGTGATTGAACTAACAGTTCGAAGTTGACGTCGCCAGTGACCCGTTCAAATGTGCTCCGGGAGTCTTTAAAAAAATTATGTTTTTAAACAAGTTAAGCAGTGCCGGCAGTTATAAGGAGATTAACCGTGTATTAAAGAAGGTGTTTATGTCACGGTAAGTTGAAATTATCTTTGTTTCAATACCAAAAGTGCGAAAACAAAAACATAAGGAAGTTTTGAAAAAAAACAGAGGTTTATAGGGACGCTTTGGGGGTCGATAGGGACGGCTTGAGGGGTGGATCGGGTCGGCTTTGACAGTTAATAGGGACGTAATTAGTTCAAATAAGGACGATAAAGGGTGTATTGGGACAGGGCTGCCAAAATTATTTTTATGATTAAATGAATATATGTTTCGTGTTTTAAGTACATAAGTAGGTACCTACTACCAATTTGCTTACTTTAACCAACACCTACAACCAATTGACTTCTTTAACCAACATTTAAATGAGTGAATTTCGGAAGGTTTGCTGACACTGGCTTTTAGTTTTTTTATTAAGTAATTTGTTATTTTACGGTAAGTATAGGAAAACATGGTGAGGAAACCGGATTAATCCCGATTAGGTTATTTTTACCCTCTAAATTTGAAGGCAGTTGCTTTCGTAAAAACTAGTTCCTACGCCTCTTACCCATATTATATTACTTTCTTGTATTCATTTTGGCAGCTCAGCCTTGTTATTATAACTTGTTGTTTTAGAAGGTGTTTTTGTTTGCTACAAATTATTAAACAATTTTTGTTACCCGTATTATGAGTGTCACTGACCATTATTTGATAAAAGATTGATGATGGGCAGCAGCGTCATCATAGTGGACACATTACTGCGATCGCCAATCCGCTTGCCCAGCGTGGCGATTATGGGCATTTACCTCCTAATGTGTCTATACGCATAGTTAATAGGAGAGGCGTGCGTCCAGCAGTGAACTATCATAGGCTGATGATGATGATGATTATGAATGATTACCTACAGTGATTACCCACAAGTACATTATAAATAAAAGCTTTGTTAAATGCAGGTATTTTTATTCATATGAATCATATGCCATCCTATTTCCATAGTTATTGTAAGTTTTGCAATACCTCCTTACTGGGTAGAAAGGTACCTAGGTACGTACCTGTAAGCTTATTATTTTTGTGACAACCCTAGCCATTTTTCCCTATTGGTCCCTTATTCGTTGCTATTGACCCCGAATGCAGCCTGAATAGGGACGGCCGGTTTTTTTGAAAAAAAGGGGGTTTAGATTGATTCTATCGTAATAAAACTATCATAAATAGGATCTCTAACATAAGATTAAAGTTTTGAAACCATAACATTGAGCTCGTTCATGGAAATATTCCGTTAAAATCTTACTCAAAGTTCAAAATTGTCCCCATTGACCCCGGTTGACGGTACCTACTTATAAAATATCCACTCATTTAGTTACTTAGCACAGACTTTCGACACGTTTATTTGATTACTTTAATATATGAGTATCTACAAAGCGCTGACGAGTTGGGATGTTTGTTTGGCGCGTTTGATCAAGTTGTATAATTACGTTAGTACTTTTATTCCTTAAACTTATTTAATCGATTTAAATCACACTAGAGGGAATCTTTAACGACAAGATTATACCGATGAAAAATGTTTCAGAATAAGATTGCCTAGTAGTAGTCGTAGTAGTCGTAGTAGTAGTAAAACTCTTCATTGTATAAAAACAAAACATTAAATTCATATACGCAAAAGGCATGTATAAATGCGAACATATCCCTTCAAGGAATCTCTACCAGTTAACTTTTGAGTAGATGAGAGGAGATAATGAAAACGGGTGACAAATGTACAATAAGATAATAGAAAGTAATAGGATATAAAATAAATTCAAACATGTAAACCTAATATTAGATAATGCCTAATCACTGATTTGGTTTTGAAAGGCAAAATTTAAAGGTCTCGCCTTGAGCGGTACTCGCCTATTTGTCATCCTTGAATCTAGGATAGAGCCTCTACGTGTACCTACTTTAATACCGCTGAGCATATTTTTCGGTGATATGCTCTTAGGCCGCTTATTATTTGGCTTGTATACTTATCATTCTCCATCTCTCCATGAATTTATTGACCACCTCTTCACGTAAATCGTATTGTTTACTCGATTCCGATTACTTACATAGAACTTCAAAAACTACTGGAAAACTCCGATTGCATACCCTTATCTACCTTAGAAAACTTTCACTAGAAAAACCTCGCATTCCGCTAAGACCATAATCCTTATCTAAGGCCGTTGGGCAGCGGTTAGCACCCTATCAATTGGGCGAGCCACCCCCTATAAATTGTCGAGATAAAATACCACTTTCAATCACCGCCCTTAACTTTTTGTAGGAACTTTGTTTGAGATTTTTTCGGGGTTTCGATTTGTTCTAGGGCAGTCAGTCTTGTAAGGGATCCGAACTTACTTACCTACAGTACTTGTGTAGCTAAATATAAAACAAGGTTTTGTTATGAAGATAACCTAAACGGTAAGAAAGCTAAATCAAATCAATAGAATAAACAAATTCCATGATAATTTCGATCGTATCAAGATTTGGAGTGACTTCAGTTTAGCTCGTTCGCGGAAATGACCATATAGGCTAAGTTTCGTCGAGTTTCTCGCTGAAAAAAACTTCTTTCCAGGTCAGTGATTTAGGGTTAAAATAGACAATTCGAAATAGCTTGTTGTTAGGCTTAGGTAGGTACAATGAAAATAAATCCTTTTAATTGATTTTGTAAAGCGCTGTTTAGCAAGAGCAAACACTTCCATTAATTCTATCATAGGTACCACTATGGTGGCAAACAAACATACCTGCCTGATGATACGCAGTTACCGTAGCCCATGAACGCCTGCAACTTTAGAGGATTTATAATATATGTGCGGTGTCCACCCTAATTTAATTTCAAAACACTTGGTAGGAACTAAGTTCTTCAATTTCTTCACGATAGTAAAACTGCCTTAATATAAATACTTTCTTCGAATATAAATTCCTATAGGTAGGAATCAAAAAATCAAAAAATCAATAATATTAATCATATATCACGTAGTAAAAATAAGTGTAAAGCTACATGGGACATTATTTCTTCCAGTTTATCCAATATTAACATGCATAATGAAATTGACTATTTGAATTTTAATAATATGACATTTAATAATCCGCAGGACATTTGTAATTTAATGAATAATTTTTTTATTGACATAACCCTACCAAATTCGGGTACAAATAGTGGAATCCAACATTCTAATAATAATGTATCGAATAATGTTAAGAACTTTCACTCCACAATTTTCTTAACACCTGCTGATGCTCAAGAAGCTTTTAAAATTATAATGTCTCTTAATAACAGTAAAACCTCCGGATATGATGACGTAACAACATACATTCTTAAGCTGAGTGCTCCTTGGATATGTCACCCTATAGCACACATTATAAATTTATCATTTGTTCAAGGGGTTTTTCCTGAACAGTTGAAACTGTCGGTGGTAAAACCCTTACACAAAAAAGGTGACCGCAAAGATCCTAACAATTATAGGCCCATAACTATTGTTCCTGTTATTTCTAAAATAATAGAGAAATCAATGTGTCGTAGGCTAACGGGATTTCTTGAAAGAAACGAGCTATTACAACCAGAACAATATGGTTTCAGAAAAGGTCTTTCAACTGAACTTGCTTGTTTCGATTTCGTAAAATTTGTAACGGAATGTCTAAACAATAAATTACCTATTTTGGCAATATTTCTCGACTTAAGCAAGGCATTTGATTGCGTTGATCATGGTCGACTACTAGCCAAACTTGAACGTTACGGAATCCGAGGAGTCGCGCAAAATTGGATTAAAAGTTATTTGTCAGACAGAAAACAATGCACAGAAATTTTAAAAATAGAAAAGATAAAAAAGAGTTTTATTAAAGTTAAATACCGCTCAGATTTTCGTGAAGTTAAGTCTGGTGTCCCTCAGGGGAGCATCCTAGGGCCTCTTTTATTTTTGGTGTACATTAATGATCTCCCTCTAGCTATCCCTCACAAATGTATACTTTTCGCAGATGATACAACTCTACTAGTTAAGGCTGAAAATCCTGATACATATGAAAGTACAGTTAATAATGCTCTGGCTGACATAAAAAATTGGACATGTAAAAATAATCTAAATATTAATATGACAAAGACATTCTATATTCAATTCCATTCATATAATAGTTTTCCAATTCAATTAAATATCGATTATAACAATATACCAGTTTTAAAATGTGAAAGTATTAAATTTTTAGGGTTAAACATTGATCAGCATCTCAACTGGAAAGATCATATTGATGCAGTTTGCAGCAGATTAACTAGATTTATTTTCGCCTTAAGAAAATTGAGAAATACAGTTAGCATTGAAGCAGCAGTTACAGCTTACCACGGCGTTGTCTCGTCAGTGTTAAGTTACGGTTTACTTCTGTGGGGAAACTCAGTTGATGTTGAAAGAGCTTTCAAATTGCAAAAGAATTGTATACGTGCAATAATGAAAGCTAGATTTGACGATAGCTGCAAGCCGCTTTTCAAGAAGACAAATATATTGCCGCTGCCTTGCATGTATATAAAAAAAGCATGTGAACTAGTAAAAAACCGACCAGACTTATTTAAAATGAGGTCAGAATTCTATATGAGCCAGAGAACACAATACAAGAACCTTTTACATCAACCTCGATGCCACTTAACGATTTACAAAAATAATGCGTATAATATGTGCATAGTTCTATACAACGATTTGCCGGACAGCATAAAACAGTTAAACGGTACGAAATATAAACAGATGTTAAATAGTTTTCTGCTAGAGCACTGTTTTTATAGTACCAAAGAATATGTAGAGTATAATAATCGAAAAATACAATAAAATCAACCTTGTACCTCTTCTTGCCCGACAGGAGAATTTTGCAAGCTCTTCACTCTGACGCCCTCGTCCTATAACAAAAGGGAAAACCCAAATAAGTTCTCGTCTAACGGCATTTCTTTTTAATAATTATTGTTTGTTGGGTAATTGTATAACATTATATAGCCGAGTAAAAAATATAGGCTTAAAACAAACATAAAGAACATACCTTGTAGTTTCGATGAATCCATGTTGATAGTCTTGAGCAAAATGATTAGCTGTTTTAGCTCACTAAATCGGTAGTTAAACGTGGGTGCCATGTTTTTGAAGCTTGTGCGATTGCCGCCATGGCCGTTGATCAAATGAAAGATGTAGTGAAAATGGCGGAACGCGTGAACGAACGAACGAATGGAAGGGAATTATAAATTGACTTACTATTAATAAAAATGTAATAAATATGTAATAATAAATGTGTAATTTGAATTTTAATAATTTTAAAAATAATTTTGGGCTATTGTTTATATAAATTGGATAGTTTCTTGTCAAATTTCTGCATACCAGAAAGGAAACAAAATGTATAATTAATGAATTGAAATCCTTAATGATTAATGATAATAGTAATATCATATAATTACCAATTTAAAGTAAATGTATTAATTTTAATGATAAATATAGGTAGTTTGTATTTCTGTACATAATTTGCATGTCGGATGACGACAGGATACCTGCTTCCGAAACCGTGTTGTACCTACTATCTGTACTGTATATCTGTGTGTCCTTAGCAAATAAAATATCTTTATCTTTATCTTTATCTTTAGGGATCTAAAAAATACTAGGGAACACTTAATTCTCCGCTCGCGTTACGCCAGCCGCATTATCAAGAGTGCCACTTAAAGCTAATTTTCTATTCGAATATCTTATCCATTACCCGATTCTATTTACACAGGGGATGATCCCGCTTTGAGGGTTCCGTTTTATTATTTTATGGTACCCAATTCGTCTTCAAGGTTGACAGGGTGAATATAGGTTAATAGAATTGGAAGAATATAACTACCTACCTATATTTAAATGCGAGGTATAGTTCGGGAAATATTATTGGACCGACTCTTATCTCACTTACGACCTTTTGTTTTGCGTCATTAACAATAGAAAAGTGTTCGACTGCTGATTGTCTAGTAAGTGTTAACGCAAAACAAAAGGACGTAAGTAAGATAACAGTTGGTCAAATAATATTTCTCGAACTATAACTAGTTATTTTGTCATTTTTTGTAGAGATTACTTGACAGATTCAGAGCAAATTAATATAGATACTATAGGTAGGTACTATAAATTTTATTGAAAAGTCTTGCATACCTATTGTTAAAAGTCTTAAAAACAGTAGCTGATGTTTATTAAGAGTAAGATAAGTCTTACCAAACTTATTTTTATTTAAATCAATCATTTATATTGGCCATTGTCTGCTTTACTTAAGTAACAGGATTAACAAGTGTAGTACCCTACACAATTGATTTAAATACATCCAGTTTGTTTTTGGAAACTTAACCACATCTCATTCTTACGGAATACTCGTTTTTGCTTGTTTTATTTCAGTTTACAGAAAATATCTCAATGCCCTAATTCAGCAAACCAAAAAACACCTGTTCAAGATTACCAAATATTATAGGTATGCAAGATAGACGTTAAATACATATATGTAGGTATATAATTATGTAATATTTCAGTGACTAGAGACTAGCATTTTGTTTAAGTACCTAGAGCATTTTTGCACTTGTCACACTCATTTCTGCTACGAGTACCTACTTATATTGACATAAATATATATGTACGTAACTCGGCAGCACACGGGTATTCATGAATGATATGATATAATTTGAAGGAGGTACGTAGTTAAGTATAGATTAATAAGCACATTGACTTACAAAGAAATCAAAAATGAAACACATTAAGTATGTATATTTGAATCTTTACCAGAGGATTCTAATGGTACCTAAAGAGAGAGAGTAATAGTACCTATTCTAATAGTACAATAGTATCTATAAAGTCTACAGAACGGCTTCGGAATGAACGGAAGAATGTCTATACTATATGTTTACGATTGTTGACAGCTTTATGAAAGCTCTTTCGGTAGCTAACCTAAAGTTAGTTAGTGAATGATGATAATGTTCTCTAGTGAAGTCAAGACGCAATCGCAAAACTCAGAAATGGTAACATTCGACATACATGCGCACCTACTTATTACCTTTTTGACGTTTTTTTAAGAAGAGTTTTGTGTTACACATCGGTGCAAAAGTATTTTAATTCTCGTATGTTAAAACACTCGCTACGCTCAGGATTCAATTTTAGAACTATGCTGATCCTTTTGCTTGCACGTGTTTCAATTTCATACTCGCTAGTAAAATAGTACTTTGCACCCTTTTACATATAACAAATAACTATTTTTGATTTTGAATATTATTCAATATCCTAACAAATAAACGTAATTATAATTTTTGTTGTACTCTTCTTTTTTACTCCATTAATCGTTTTAAAACTATCGCTAAATATAATCGTTAACACACTACCACTTAATAGTTTTTTGTTACATCCCGTCATAAAAGTATACGATTTCGATAGTATAATTAGGATCCAAATTCATTTAGAAGGACAGAATTGCAAAAAAATGCGAAGTTCGAAAAAAAATAATTTTAAGACTTAATCTCGTTAACTATTGGGTATACAGAGGCTAATTTTAATATCATATTATTCATATTGTATAAAATTAAGTTCACTTTAAAAACGTCCTGAGAAAAGTTTTTCAAAAACCGACCCCCATACTTTAAGGCGATAACGTTACTGGAGTAATAAATTATAAACGTCAAATGTTTATCATAAAAAAACGATTAAGTATGTTTTGATTCTATACAAGCTATGTCTATCTATTTACCTACCCCAGAATACTTTTACTTCGCTCCGAAATTCCATGTCGTCTTAACATGGATTATTATTGAAACTGGATTCTCTTGGAAATATTAATACCATAGCAATATCATACAAATTACAGACATTACTTCGTTCTTATATCAAACCTTAATCATACAATGTGAGTAATACGTTCGCATTTGAAACGAATATATTTTGAATCATTTTGTGACGAAATAAGGTTCATTCTGATTGTGCATGACTTTTGGCCCGTGGGGACTTCAATGAACAAATACCCGAATTCCTTTCAACAAGGAAAGTAAATCGAGTCGAATGATTATTTAGATTTTCCCGATCTAAACCGATGGCGTTTATTTGTAGGTGTTTATCGAATTTCTTCCCCGATGCGAAGTTTAAAACTGTCAGGAATTAAGTAGGTACACAAGAAAAGATAAGATATTTCCTTGATTAGGTAGTCTATTTAATTATTTTTATGTTCCGTAGCCAAAATGGCAAAAACGGAACCCTTCAGTGCCCGAAATATAGGTGGCAGCACTAAACGACCAATGAGACACTATGCGGAAAACAAAAGAAGTATAAAAAATATTAGAAGTCATATACCAAAGAAAAAAGTTTAAAAGGAACTCGGTTCGTAGATGACATCAAAAACCAAACTTCGTCTAAATGCAAAACCACCTAATTACCACAACATATCATTATTTAATTACCGAAGGTGTAATAGGCAAATGTGATCCTTCCGATCTAGTCAAAAATCATTTTACAAAAAGATGTACGAAATTCGTCTATTCGAACTACGAGTAGGTACCTTTATCGCTGAAGTAAAATCGAACATTTGACCCTCGAACCACGATCATCAATCCACATCAGAGCGAGCGTTGCCGTGAAATTGTTACTCAAACGGATGTAACGTAGGTGCCGTCATATTTTAACCAAGAAAATGATTCTACTCTGCTTTCCCTAACTAATATTCATTTTAACCTAGTATTGCTGCCACTCATTGTTGGGGTACTCTAATGCGAGTATCATTTAAAAACTGGTTTTCAAATATAAGTTACGTAGATTTGTTAGATGAGTTTTCCAAACGCAATTATTCCTTGCATCTTATTTTCTTTTCGCCATTATACCTAGTCGCATATTTTCCCATTTTCAAAATTGACTTGTCTCATTATTTATTGGTAGCGAATATTATGATCGCATTTGTTTATAAACGCCAATTTTCAAATTCGTTCTATTACACAGTAGGATTTTTTTCCGTCGCTTTTATTGGCTAAAGCAATAATTAGCATGCTCGCATTTGTTTGCAATATTTTTTTCAAATTCGTTTTTTTACATAGTAGTATATTTTTCTGCCATAATAATTTCCTAGTACAAATAAGTTATGATACCTTCTTCTCCTTCTCAGCATACTTACATATGGATTTCCATGTCATTTTCGATACGGCGGTTCTGTGCCAGAAGCTCGATTTTTGAAACTCACCGAGTGATCTTTTTAACCGAAATGGGTTGCTTTGTTCGGAAATATCGCGGAAATCATGCATTTAGTCACGCGGTGACGTTCAAAAATCGATCCTCTGGTCGGCCCTGCCTTCTGTGCAGGCTTTTTAATGTCGTCCGACTATCTGGTTCGTAACTTTCCGTCTCCACGGTTACCTACAAAACCTACACAGAAAGCGAACGTTTCCGTTTGAGCATAAAGATAATGATTTCGCATGTCCGACTGTCCAGAGGATCGATTTTTGAACGTCACCGCGTGACTAAATGCATGATTTCCGCGATATTTCCGAACAAAACAACCCGTTTCGGTTAAAAAGATCACTCGGTGAGTTTCAAAAATCGAGCTACAGATGTTTGTCCGGCAGTTCTACTCATGGGTCGCCTTTCTCAATTTGTTCTCTTGAAGTTTTGCAAATACTTTTTTCTTTGTTCATATTAAAAATAATGAGATTAATGAGAGAATATGGAGTTTAAGTCCTTTGTGTTGTTTCATTTGCTCTCAATCCAATTACAGAGGTAATAAGGCGAAACATATTTGTCATAGACTGTACTAATACCCATCATTTCATTTTAATAATTCTACGTGCGTTTAGCAAACCTCTATTGAAATTTCTATATCATAGATAAATAATATCTTCATAACGAGCATGACTTTGACTTTGTCATTTGCTTGGTTCGCAGTCAATGAAATAACTTATAAAAATACAACGAAATATAAGAATACATAACGCAAGAAAATGGATGATTCTGGTGAGGCGTCTGGTATTAACCAGGATAAACCATTTTTCTTCATAGATAGCAATCATGGAGGCCAACTTTTAATTAGGGCCGGCCATAGGCACTATTTGCACCGCAAAAATAAAAATGGGACGACCGTGTGGATATGTACGGTAAAATATTGCACTGGCTCAACAAAACTAGACGTCAATCAAACGAGCATTCTGGAGGACAAGAAACATGTTTGCATACCGGACTTTCAAAATATCGATATACAGCAGAGCCTTATTAAATTAAAGAAAAAAGTACAAGAGGATTATAGGCCAATACCAGCCATCTACAAAGAGGAAATGGCCAAATATAAAACCAATCAACTGGCACAAGAATATGCCGATAAAATTCCTTCATTTTATCAAGTAAGAGACTCGTTGTATAGGTCTCGCAAAGAAGTTGTGGGATCAGGCAACATTCAGCGTTGCAAGGACATACAATTGCCGGAAGACCTATCCAAAGAGTTTTTATGTTGCCAAACAGAGGGTATCTTAATTTTTATAAGTCCGCAATGTCATGATTACCTGAGAAATGTAAGTACCTTCTTTTGTGATGGAACTTTTAAAATCGTTCCCGAACCATACGCCCAACTTTACACGATCCACGGGGATATCGGGAGCGATGAAGATTATACAAAAGTGGTTCCATTTATGTATGCGTTGCTAGAGAACAAAACACAAAGCACGTATGAACTACTATTTAGTACAATAAAGACTAATATTCCAGAATTTACACCACATGAAATGAAAATGGATTTTGAAATCGCAGCAATTAACGCCTGCAGGGCCACATTTGAAAGAGCGATAGTAAGTGGGTGTTACTTCCATTTGTCAAAGGCAATATGGTCCAAGGCCGACGATCTTGAGATTTCGCACACCCGAGAAGGTGCCGCATTTGTGGCCAAATGTGTCGCGATTGCACACTTGCCCAATTCTAAAATATTAGAAGGATGGTACTACGTGTCTGCAAACCCGCCAACTACTTTAAAAAATATAGATGCGTTTGTTGAATACCTGAGCAAGTACTGGTTCATTATCAAAAATTTAGATCTGATGTCTTGCTATGGACAAAGGCACAGAACCAACAACGTAGTCGAAGGTTGGCACAGCCACCTTAACAAGGCAATAAGGACGAACCGAAATATATATTACTTGATTTCGCAACTGAAGGAAGAAGCAATGCACGTAAATTTCAAAATTTTGCAATCCGAACTTAATGTAAAAATTTACCGAAAACGCGCAAAAAAATTTACAGATATGGATCGGACCATCCAAAAAATTGTTAATGATTATTTGCTATCAAAAACAACCATCGAAAACTGTATTAGAAAATTAAGTTGCCTAAAATATTAATAAGTTTGACTGTCTTATTATTCTCATTAAGGATCGGCCACGCGGCTGCCTACACGGCATAATATGGGCATCGCATTGACGTACCGTAAGCGTAAGATTTTAATTAGTAAAGATTATTACCGAAAGGAAAACATTAAGTTTAATAAGAGGATTTATTTTTTGTTTAAAATGCGTTGAAATCGAAATAAAAAGAAATGCCAAAAAATGTGTTTACTTACCTAGTACATCACAACCATAAAATGGTTAAGAGGCCGGTATCGAAATTTCGATAGAGCACAAATACAATTTCATATTTTATATATAAATTGGATATAGTTTAAATCATAAATAATGGTACCGTATTTACCCCTGAAAGCCGAAAATGGCCAACTAGGTGTTAAAAATGGGTGTTTTTTCAGAAAAGAATAAAAAAAATGAAAAAATTTCCTAACGTATTTTTTGCAAATAGAAACAATATAAAATAATTTGCATTCCAAGGAACAACCATGTTCTTAGCTTATGCAAAAAGCCTGCATGAAGTTAAGCAAAATTGCAAAATTTCGATACCGGCCTCTTAACATGTATGTGTGTATAAGTTATTATGTAA